>OZ012696.1:32950049-32995116 GCA_963942565.1 Maea johnstoni
TTATGGCTTACTTTATTATTATGTGCTTGTCCTAACCATGTCCACACAAACATACATGTCTCTGTTAATATTTATTGGCACTGGTATACGGTTCAAAATATTGTGTCTGTTTTTGTGGGTATCTCTCTCACTCGATTCCATGTGTTTGTCTTATGGCTAACATTATTAGTTTGTGCTTGTCTTAACCATGTCTACACATACATGTCTTTGTGTAAATATGTATTGGCACTGGTAAAATAATCACAGTATTCTGTATCTTTCACTGTTCATGTGTCTTGTGATAGTATTTTACTCTGTAATGCTCTCAACATTTAAAATAGAAAGATAAATTTGGTCAAAAGTTTTCACAACTCAATATCATTGGACATTTGGATACGAAGAACCAAACAGTTCTCTTTGTCATTTAAATGAAAAAGCACATTTGTACTGAAGATATGTATCATTAGTATATTAGTTTGAGATTTAAAACCTTCTCAGAAAAGTGGTGGGCCTTCTGGTTCTTACAAATGCATATATATGGGTCATCAACAAAAATCATATGAAAATGACCTTCATCAAATTATCAATCTGAAGCCTAGTAAGTAACATAGATATCATTTCAAACCCTGTGTTCAGTTTTTCTCTTGGTCAATTTGCCGATGCTCTTATATTTTAGACTCTAAAACATGGCAGAAATACAAAGTTGAGTCAGAGGTCATGACCCCTGGGTCTCGCCGTGGTCACTCGGCGGTCATCTTCAACAATGGCATGCACATCTACGGGGGCTACGTAGATCTGAAGGGCTCCAGCAGTGAATTCTGGACTTATGATTTTGGTAAGTGATTTAATCCATTAATGCATAACCCATATGCTGCTGGTGGCTAATTTGGCTGGTACAAATTAATGCAAAAAACCTGAAAAATGACTGAAAACCTGGCATGTGGGTACTCATCTGAGAGTACTCCGTGAGAGCTATCTAATGCATATCCAGGGTTCAGAACTTTCAAAAGTCTTTGTACTTTAGACGAAAGTAGCCTCAGCATTGTATTTCAGGAAGGGTTAAGAGCTCTCCTTTCTGTAAATATTTCAAAAATGAATAAGACATTTATTATTGATAACAAATGGATACCTTCTAAACCATTTAAAAAAATGCATTCTGAAGAGTAAATCAGTGGAAAAATCATAGTTCCTAGTGAATTTAAATCATTCTCTTTTCTGATTCAAGAATCCGGTACGTGGCATTTAACATACTCCAGTATTATGACTGAGGATGGTCCCGGAGCCCGACACTGCCACACGGCCGTCGTCCATGACAACGCCATGTGGATGTTCGGAGGAATGACCGACCTTCATTCAAACAACGACCTCTGGAAATGGAGCTTCAGTAAGTATAGCACCAAGTTAAAATAAAAGGTGAAAAGTAGGGGTTGATGTTGGTACTTCATATTATACCAAATACCAATATTGAATGGGAAAAAGTATCATATTATTTATAAGATCTACAATACTGGTACTGCTTTATGGTACAAAATTGACTTACCGTAATTTCGCGTGTATAAGACGCACTTTTTTACTCAAGTTTTTGCACTCAAGTAGGGGTTGCGTCTTATGCACGAAGCTAGGGATCTAGGGTGTTTTACATAGAGTCCCAAGGCCACTCGGAGACTGCCTAATTACCTAATTACAATCCTAATGCAGCCATGATGACATCCATCAATGTTTGCCGCGGCATTTACAAATTGTAATTACCCTATCATTCCCAGCTAGAAATTATTGATTACAATCAATATCTTGCCCATGGGTATCGGACATTGACCCAGAGTGATAGGTATTCACAATGTCACGTTTATGTCGCATTGATGTCACATTTCACTCATTTCGAAATGAGTTTGACTGGTTTTCTAGGATTATTCACAAGTAGTTCCCCGCAATATTTCCGAAAAGGGGGTGCGCACTATACACAAAGCCAAGGTCTATACATCAATTTAAAGGCCTAAACGATGGGTGCGTCTTATATACGGGTGCGTCTTATACACGCGAAATTACGGTAACCCTTATAATTTGACTAATACAAAATGATGCATAAAACCAGAAAAAAATACTGAAACCCTGGCACTAAGGTAATCATTCGAGAGTACTCAACAAGAGCTATCAAATGAATACCAAAATGACAGATGTTTTTCAAAAATCTTTGCATTTTAAACTCATATATGAGATTAAACTCATATACAGTACATTACTTAACTCTAATTGGACATACAGAGTATTGGTTTCTAGTACAAGAGGAATGATTTAAGTACCTGTGTTATAAGTTTCTTATGTTTATATTTTAGGTTTACGGAAATGGACGCGTTTAAAACTAACTCTAACTGGACATATAGAATGTTGGTCTTTATTACAAGAGTAATAAATGAAATACCTGTAATATAAGTGTCTTACGTTTCTATTTTAGGTTTACGGAAATGGTCGCGTTTAAAGATGAGACAAGCCCCCACTGAGCTGTATGGCCACACGTCGTGTAAGCTCCCAGACAGCATGCTGGTCTTTGGCGGCGAAAGCTGCGGCTTCCTCAGAGGAGAGATGTGGAGATTCCACTTTGGTATGTAATATATAATTGATACTGCTATCTCCAGTAAAGCCATGGGATGTATGAACGCATTTGTTAGCGATATCTTCAGGCGTATTGCCTGTAGAGCTTCCCATCTTGCCCACCAGTCACTACTGTAGAATAGGAAATTAATCTGGGTGGTTTAATCTGCCGAACTTTTCCGAGTGGGGTCAGTACACTTTAATGAAAGTCGGATGTATTATTCCTGTCATTAGAATATTAACTTTCAATATTGGCTTTTTGGAATAAACACAGTTTAGAAAAAATTCAAAATAACGAATTCGGTTAATTTGCACCTCAGATTAATTTCCTATTCTACAGTATTTGGTTGACCCTTAAAAAAAGAAATATTTTAAGTATTTTCTAAAAATATTTTTCCTATTAAATATTTTCCTAACTATGCTTTTGCCTACAAACTTTCATTAGAAATGTCAGGTTGCTTTTGGCCAACGTGGGCATTAATGGGTTAAATTCAATACCATTCAATTCTATATTTCAGACACTGGTGGTCCATATACATAGGTACAAAAATGACTAAAAGTTGTACAGAGAAGCCTCCCAGTGTTTACCTACACTACTATCTATAATGTACTTTCCCACTGCTTGTAGGATACTGTTGACACTCTTATTGATACAAATTTTGAAATTGTACATTTTCTGCCAAGTTAATGCATGCTTCTGTTTTTGTTGTAGGGTCTGTAAGCTGGCAGAAGGTTCAGTGCCAAGCGGAAATACCCTCTGCGAGGACCCGCCACACAATGCTCATCGTACCCTCTTTACTACTGCACCCTAAGAGTGGGCACACGGACCGTGCCAACTCTGTACCCCATCTCAGGGGCAGCATGGCTGACGTCATGCACAACATCGATGTGCGTCCCTTTTCTAGTCCACCATTCATCGCCCCCGGAGATCAGCAGCAGCGCCCCCATGTGTTCAAAAACCGCATCTCGCCGAGTCCAGACCAGGAAATGGTTGACTTCAAAAACCTAAAACCTGATCAAACAATCCATCCTGTGGACGTGATAGAAGTGAAATACTCCACGCGACTTCCCCGAGAACCGTTCTCGACGCCCAATTTTCAGAGTTGTTCGGACAAGCAGCCCTTGCTTGGAAGGGGGATGAGGCGGAGTTTAACGGAAGGCGATGGACTGAGTGTCGCATCTGAGGATGGGTTGGAGAATCCGGTATTCGCCAACGATCTGGTTCAGGTTTTGCAGGTGGAGAAAATTGACGGTTCCGTGTGGCGTGCCAAGAGTTTAGAGAGTATTATCGACGAAGAGGAGCCTTTGCGGAGAAACCTGATTCCGGGTCTAGTGCGAACAGGCTCGTTGGAATCAATCGTAAAACCAGCCAACCTCAACTACACCGACCTTGACCATGACCTTGAAATGCCACCTGACCTTATGACCTTTGACCCAGATGTACATTCTCCCGTGCAGGATGACCTCGTTTTAGAGGATTTGGAGTATGATGCCGATCCTTTCGCAGACCAATCGGATCAGAGCTTACATAAAGATGTCCTTTCCGAACATTGGGATGCGCGATATTGCTTCGATCCTCTTGCTCCTCGTAAAACTGCGCATTCGGAGCAGGATATTCAGCATTACGAGAAAGTCAGAGAGAAGTGGGATTCTCACACGTCACGTGATACGTCATGTGATATGTCATGTGACACATCATGTGATCAGGCAAGGTCATCAGGAGTGTGTTGTGATGATGGGCTTAGTTACAAAGTGTCAAATCAATCCAGTATTGCGCACAGACAATCAGACATTAATGTTACAACTAATACTCATAGTTCCCAGGCTGAGATTACTCGGACAGAATTGAATACAAGGCAGCAGCAATTCACTGACTCATTAAGTAAAATAAGGACTTCTTCGGGATATAGCATCCCAAAAATAATTGTACCTACCTCTGAGCCGAGAAAACATCCCCATGGAATCGGTCCAGGGAATCTCACTCCCAGACCTAGCAAACAAACCATTAAGGCACCTGCTACAACTACTACTAGTCCCAGAACTAAAGATATGCTACAATTGCCACTGGTAAGTAGTGACAATACTTTTATTTTACTACTACTAGTATGACTACTACTCACCACAACTTCCACTACAACTTCTACTACTACTATGACAACTACTATGATGACTACTACTACTACTACTACTACTACTATTACTACTACTACTACTACTACTACTACTACTACTACTACTACTACTACTACTACTACTTCTACTACTACTACTACTACTACTACTACTACTACTACTACTACTGCTTCTACTACTACTACTACTACTACTACTACTACTACTACTGCTTCTACTACTACTACTACTACTACTACTACTACTACTACTACTACTACTACTACTGCTACTACTGCTTCTACTACTACTACTACTACTACTACTGCTACTGCTACTACTGCTACTACTACTACTACTACTACTACTACTACTACTACTGCTACTACTGCTACTACTACTACTACTACTACTACTACTACTACTACTACTACTACTACTACTACTACTACTACTACTACTACTACCAGCTACTACTACTACTACTACTGCTTCTACTACTACTACTGCTTCTACTACTACTACTACTACTACTACTACTACTACTACTACTACTACTGCTACTACTGCTACTACTGCTACTACTACTACTACTACTACTACTACTACTACTACTACTACTACTACTACCAGCTACTACTACTGCTGCTGTTACTACTGTTACTATACTGCTACTACTACTACTACTACTACTACTACTACTGCTACTGCTACTACTCCTACTACTGCTACTACTACTACTACTACTACTACTACTACTACTACTACTACTACTACTACTACTACTACTACTACTACTACAGATTCTTGTCTCGTGTGTTGTTTCAGAGAGGTCCCCAGTTGCCCAGCTTCAGTCTGTTTATGTTTGGAGGGCGGGAGGCCGAGGCTCAGAATCTGAGCATCAAACCCATATCTGCGTGGCGCTGTGATATCGTCCCTGGGAAACCCCTACCGCAACAAGTCACAAGAATAATGAAGGAAACATCTGTCCAACGCTACAGCTGACAGGAGGTTTAGTGTCAGTATCTGCCAATAGGTAGCACGATCAGGAGATTAAGTGTCAGTATCTGCCAAAAGGTGGCACTATCATGAAGGAAACTTCTATCCAACGTTACAGCTGACAGGGGATATAGTGTCATTATCTGCCAATAGGTGGCACTACCATATAAACGAAATGTCTGTCCAATACTACAGCTGACGGAAGATTTAGTGTCATTATCTGCCAATAGGAGACACTATCATACTTCCCCACCACAGAAGTATTTATGGAAAGTTGTGAATGTATCATCCGTCCACTGTTATGACTAACGGAGGTATAGTGCAATCTAATCCTTAAAGGGGGCGCTGTGATATCTACAATGGTATACATCTCCACAGGTTACTAAAGAAATATAAAATGTGTCTTCTTCTTTATTCGACTTGAGGTGTAGTACATTTTATACCATAAGGTGGCGCTGCGATATCTCCGCTGGGATACAAGAAAGGATGTCACCATGATAAATTAAAGAGGAATGTCAAATGTCACCCCAATTACTAATAAAGCTTGCCAGAGGAGTAGTACACTTCACCACCTAAAGGTGGCAATGTGATATCCCCTTGGATACATCTGCCACAGGTTTAAACAAGATAAATGTGAAATGTCATCGGTAACAGGAGTTGTAAGAAATTTGCTTTTTCTATATTCATCATTTTTCTGCCGTATTGCGGCAAAGTCATGATGAGCCAGTTGTAAGTGGCAGAAATTACAAATTATGTAAGAAAGTTCCGTCCATTATTGAATCGGGTAGCTTTTCTTAGAAAAGATTTCTATAGCAGCGTAATAAGATCATTCCCAGGGGTAACTTGCATGAGAGACTTTATAAACTGTTAACCCATTAGCTCATCGCGGCCAAATCAGCCTGACAATTTTGGTAAGATCTTTTAGGTGAAAGCTCAATTGGGGAAATATTTGAAGGAGAAATATTTTTTAGAATATCTCCAACAACTATACTTCAAATATTTTGTAAAATTGTTTCCAATTCCAAAGTTATTGTCAAAAGTATTACAGGTCCATATAACAATTTTTAGAAGAACTCGTAAGCATTAATGGGTTAAGCTGTACTTTGGGAGCTGTTCTCTTCAGGTGGCTGGTCAGCCTGCTGTGCACAGGCCGACCTTTCACTAGTGGTTCTATCTGATGATATAAGTGATGCTTCTCTACCTTTGCCTTTATAAACTGTTAACCCTTATGCTGCTGGTGGCTAATTTGTCCAACACAAAGTGATGCAAAAAACCTGAAAAATGACCGAAACCCTGACACATGGGTACCCATCCGAGAGTGCTCAGTGAGAGCTATCCAGTGAATACCAACATGACAGAATTTAGATGGTTTTCAAAATTCTTTGCATCCTTGTGCTTTGGACGAAAGTAGCCTCAGCATTGGTAGGGTTAAGTTGTACTTGGGGAGCTGTTCTCATCATGTCGCTGGTCAACCTTTATAGTTGATGATATAAGTGATGTGTTTATTTTTGCACCCACCTGATCGACTGCTGTTACTCTGTCTTTTAGCTATTTGCCCTCATAAAATGTTAACTTGTACTTGACCAATGCATAAAAAATATATTTTCCTAACAGGCTAGCTGTATAGTATGAATTTTTCTACTGACCGACTTCATATGAGTCATAGCACAGTGTCACATCTTGAACTTATAAACTGCATAGTTTTAACCCATTAATGCTCACAGTGCCCAAAAGCAGCCTTACAAATTTGTTGAAATCTTATAGGCGAAATCATATTTGGCATAAGATTTGAAAGTTATAATATTCCTCAGAATACTAACAACAATTTTATCAAATAGTTTGTAAAAGTATTCCTACTTTCCAAATTATTGTCAAAATATCATAGATCCAGATGAAAATTTCTTAATGAACACTTGATCATTAATGGGTCAATCTTATTTGAAGCCCGCACAGGGCTCTATACTGTTGCGGTGGGTTTCACTCTTGTTAGTCATATTTCAGTCCCCTATAAGAGATTCAACTCTTCTTGTAATAAGAATCCTCATTTTAGAGATTATGTTCTTATGCATATGTTTCTTATTCTTACTTTTGTTAGATGCATAAATCTATTTTCTTTCTGTTTTCTTTATATCTTGTTTATGTGGTATATAATCCTCAGAGTGAGATTTATAACGCTTTTCTGTCTCAATGATATGAAATTCTGTATAAAATTAAGAGTTGACAACAATGAATTCTGAATTTGTCTGCATAGGACCAATGATTGTCTGTTTGTTAAATGCAAATGTCTAATGCATTATTCTCTTAGCGGCCAAAAATCAGTCTGACAATTTTAGTGAAATCTTGAAGGTGAAAGCAAAAATAGGACAATACTTGAAGGAGAAATGTTAATCAGAACTTTACCTACAAATCTCCTTCAAATATTTAGTAAAACAATTCTGAATTCGAATGTTATCATCATAAATACTCCCAAGCATTGTAAAGAACTCAACATGTAATAGAAACTAAAATAATATATTTTTATCATTATATTTTTCATGATTTACAGTCAATAATCTGTATGAAATGTACATCTCTTCTGTAGGTCTGAATGTCATTTGTGATGAAGTTTGGCTGATTTGATACCTGTATGATCTTTCTAGATATTATCCCTTATGCTGCTGGCGGCAAATTTTGCCAATACAAAATGATGCAAAAAACCTGAAAAATGACTGAAACCCTGACACATGGGTACTCATCTGAGAGTACTCAGCGAGAGCTGTCCAATGAATACCAACATGAAATCCAATGAATACCAACATGCCTGGATTTAGAGGGTTTTCAAAAATATTTGCGTCCTTGTGCTTTGGAAGAAAGTAGCCTCAGCGTCTGGTTCTCCATATTTCATCACTTACCTGTATGTAAATTTGTTATTCTCTGAAAAGGTGCTATGAATGATATGACTCAGTTGAATTATTCTGTAAATAGTTACGGTGTTCCTCCTGACAGCCACAGAGGTTGATATAAGACGTATGATGCAAGTGAAAGAGGGATCGCAATATACAACATGATATTTTATAGTATCCGGCGACTTAGCTGGGATCCATCCAGCCTGTCTTTTGGACATTTTGACAGGCATTTTCCTGAAAACATCCTTTTTGGAAAGGCAAACATTTCTATAAAGAATTTTCAACTTCGCCTGAGTTGGGATAATAACCAAATCTTTTCCTTCCAATCTATCTTGCTTGGCTGAAGTATAAATTGCCCTTTTTCACACACTAGGCTCTTAAATCTAGTTGGAATAAGGAAATTTTGGAATTGCTGTTTTGGACTGGCAGTTTTGAAATCCTGGCTAAGACCCTGATTGTGTCTATAACTTTTTCAGTTCCTTGACTAGATGTTTCAGAGACTCACATTCACTTATTCTAAAAGTTCTTGTTTGACAACCACCAAAAAATGCATGTTTCCATTGTGCCTGATTTATTATGGCCCAGTACCATAAGTACACAGGCCATGTGTTACCTGTCATAAATTTGGTAGTATCTATTTAACTGTAAAATGTATAATATGTAAAATACTAAACTGTAAAGTAGGTATATTTTATAAAAATCATCAATGTAAAAAGCAATATATACATGTATATATATATATATATATATATATATATATATATATATATATATATATATATATATATATATATGTATATATATATATATATATATATATATATATATATATATATATATATATCACTATAAGGTGGAAGTTACTCACTACATTATAATTTTGTGACTAGAGAAATTTCTGATACAAAGTTTTCATATGAAAGTGCAACAAAATTATTTCGTAATATGTAAAGCCACAAGGCTATGAAGGTCCTGATCTCAAATGTTTTTCTGTCGTAAAATGGTGAAAGCATATTAAAATGATTATTTGACTAGAAAGGACTTTGCATTACATAGATTACTTAGAAGATAGTTCTGAAGTGATGTATTCTTTCCATTCAAATATTTTCTCTAAGACTAAGTGATCTTGTCCACCCTTAATTATGTTCAAAGTTGTCAGACCACATGTGCACTCCAGATGCATAAGGTTAAAGGTCATCTGAGGTCCCATTTGCCAGACTCTCTGTAAGTTATCAGTTTGATAGAGAGAACCATGAAAAAGCATATTTGAATTTTTTTTCTGATGTTTTGCAAAAAATGTTGGAATTTTTTTTTAATTTTTGGAAAAAAGTTTTGGAAAAAAAAATTGATTTTTTTTCTGTCTATCACATAGGCTCTTTCGTAGAGAACTTAATGAAAGCGAAAATACCTGAGACTAGAAATAAGCGAGTAGATATGTAAATGTTTATAGCAACAACTTAGTATGTAATTTTTAGGTTTGCCATGTGAAATATGTACGTTTCTATTTGTAGTGTGGACAGTGCAATACTTTGTCCCCAGGTTGCCAGACTTTGAATTTGAATTTCGATCATCATCACTTTTTTGCCATATTTAGACATGACTAGCCAGCTGTTAGCGCTGGAGGAAACTGAAGTACCCTGCAAAAACCACCACCTAACCCAAAGTCACTGGCAACTTTCTCATATGCCTTGGCCAGGATTTAAATGCCTTAGACCACTCGGCGAAAAGGGACTGAGTGCAATCCTAAAAGGAAAGTGTTCACATGAAAGGAAAGTGTTCAAATGAAAGGAAAGTGTTCAAATGAAAGGGAAGTGTTCACATGAAAGGAAAGTGTTCAAATGAAAGGGAAGTGTTCACATGTACATGATAAGGAAGCACTTCATAAGCCAAATGATTAAAGCACAGATAGAAATATGCTTTTTCTGAACTTTTATAGATTAAGTCACCCTTATGCCAAAATAAATTGTAGTCAATTGGGAAACAACCTATTTATGCATTGAGATTTACTTGACCAGTGTCGTCTGGACCTGTCATACTTCCGAAAATAACTTTGGAATGAAGCAATAATTCGCAAAATATTTGAAGGAGAGTTGTAGATAGAGTTCTGATGAACAATTCTCATTCAAATACTTTGTAAATTTTGCTTTTGTTAGAGAGATATCGCCAAAATTGTCAGGCGGTTTTGGCTGCTACAGGCGTGAATGGATTAAAACAAATGGTTATTTTGTCATATCACTGGCAGTAGCTTTCAATTAGTTTTATTAGCGATTACATTGATAGTTATGATATAATCATTTTCTTTGTGATTATATTTTTGTAAAGTATCCAAGAAAAATATCTCAGGCATATATTGAGTGCAATGTATTATTTCTTGTTATTGATGTTAGTAAAGTATTTGTTTGAAGAAGATTGTTGTCTTATTGTGGTTTTTCATACTGCCACAATTTTCAGTCCAGTAGCTCAAAACTTTCTTAGCAAGAACTGGTTCTTAGTACTAATGAGATATTTCTACACTTTCAAAATGATAACACCTTCATTATATTTAATTCTAATAAATTAGACCACAAAATAACAGAAAAAATGTTTAACCCATTTTTTGCATAACATTCTTCCTTTGAGTATGTTCCTTATTCTTTTTTTTCCTCCAATATTTATTCAAAGTTTCCAGGTCACTTTTAGCTGCTGTAAGAATTGATGGGATAAAGATGAGGCATACCTTGATTTTTCACACCCCTACAGATACATGTTTGACCTTACTATTCAAACAACACGACAACTGTCACGATTTGCGATAGCAAGTTTTATTTTATTTTGACAGTAAAGCATATTGATCATCACAGAGTTTGTACAATGCATCTCATATACACAGTGGTTTAGTAATAGCATCTTTGAACAATACCTAGCAGGGCTCGATAGCTCCAAACAATTCCCAGTAACCAATGCAGGACTTCTAATTCCAAATATTTAGTAGTCCTACCACCTGTTTCCATACAAATCAATAGCTTTTCTCAATTTCACAATTTTTACAACAAAAGAAAAGCGTCCTCACAAGAATTAACACATAGTTTACTATATTGTCAGGTGTTCTTAATTCCAAAACTCCATGCAACTCCTCAAGAAGTACTCCCTAAAGCTTGATTACAGGAATAAATAACTTATGCATATTTTCTTAATCCTTATATTTTATGCAGATTTTATATACTTTATATCACATCATATAAGCCCTCCCAACACAATTGATACAAAGCATTCATATAATATATACAAGATTCCAACAGTGGATATATTTTTGGTGATACACTGCGGGAACTTAATGACAACTCAAATTAATTAAAGAAATTAACTTATCTTTTACAAAATTTCATTGAGGGAAATCTTTTTCGATGATTCACTGCGGTAACCTAATGTTTACTCAAATCAATTAAAGCAATTAGGTAAAGAACTGTTTGCACTCCACCGGGAGCCATCTTTAATATAGGGCAATCTTTGTGTGGTGGTCAACCTTCGGGTCCGTTCAGTACTAACTATAAGGAGATATTAGCTTTAAAGTGGAATGTACCATATTTATCACAATAAAAAACCGACCCATTTGAAAATGACATCAACTTGAATTTGCAGTGCATTCTGGGTAATAATCCCATGTGATTGGTGGTTAACCCATTCATGCCTACCTGACAAATGTTGTCTGGATCTACATATTTAAAGATATAATGAAAACATATTTGAAGGAGAGTTGTTAAATAGTTTTGGATCAACATTTCTTATTCAAATATTTTCTTGAAATTGCTTTTGTGTGAGAGATACAAACAAACTAGTCAGGCAGTTTTGAGCCCTTCAGGTGTGAAAAGGTTAATTTAAGGATAGTCATGAGCCTTTCATGATATCAGAGTTGATCCTGGAAGCCATCGGTGCCTTGTTTCACTTTTCTTATTGAAGCCGTGTATGGTTCCTCACCTTACTTTCTAACGCCTGACGCCAAGCCTGGCCCTCTTCTCTGAGCATTACAAATACTGCAGTTTTCCTGAAAAAGAAAAAAAAGGTATGTGTTATATTGCACTTTTTTGTTTGTTTTGTGACTTAGAAGGCTGTGATATGCACAAAGTCATGTTATAACAGAAATACATTATGATTTACTATAGGTTGTGTAAAACGAATTGTCAAACATGTGTAAAAATGAAATTTTCAGGATACAATATGATACTTATTTCCTTAATGATACAATATTTCAAAAACCTTTTTACGATGCTGCCTGCTTCCCTGGCGACCTAATTTAATGAAACTTTAAACAGTAAAATTGAAAAAGTTTGCAAGCATTAGGCAATTGCATGGAAATGAACAGGCAGTTTTATACTGATAATGAAATTGTACTAGCAGTATATAACAAGTCATTAATTATACTATACTTTTGTTCTATTTCATATTGGTATTTGGTATCTTACCTAGGGAATGTCACCTTTAACATTTTCAAGATACGATACAATATCAATATTTCCTGAATAATAGGATACCGTATTCTTCCGATTAAGCGCACGGTGCGGATAGAGGTTGGGAAATTTTTCTTAAGTATGGGTATTGGCGATCTTCCGTTTTACGGCACACCTCAATGATTGCCGATCGGAGAGCATTGGCCATTATTGCGCCTTTGCGCTCTCGCTGTTCAGTTAGCTTAGAGACGTTTGCAGCTACAATCGCGCATGTCAGATCGTTAATTGGTCAAAAGTACGATCATGCGGCGAATATGAACAGTGAGAGCACGAAGGAACTGCTGAAATTGCGGAATTCAGCGCTGGTTTGCAGACATAGCAAGAGGAAAGGTATGTAATTTTGCTTTTCTTCTTCTGGGGGTAAGTTTTGCGAGTTTTTCGTGACATTTGAGCTGGTCATTCACCCTCTAACCGTGAAAAATAGGCCCTGTGCGCTTATTTGGGCATGTGCGCATCGGAAGAATACGGTTCCTTAACAATATCTTTAATGATACTACCCGACTCCCAGATACCTAATTTTATTAAATTAAAGGGCAAATGCACCATCAGAATGATTTAGGTTCAAAATGAGCGTATACATGTCACCTTTCAAATAAGACCTTTCCCATACCTGTCCTCTTGAACACTTCTCAGTTATAGCTTACAGAAGTTCAGCAAGCAACTGTCCTGAGGCAGCTATACAGGGCCTCCATGCATCCCAAGATGCACTCTGTTTTTGACACCTTCTAAGCACCTGCCTGTGCTTAAGAGATAGCAGTAATAGGGGGCTGGACTCCCCTTTCCTGCTTAGATTTTCATTACTGGCTTTCAATAAGTTGTCACAATTCCCAAAGATTGAACTTCTTCAATTTCCTATTGTATATTCCAACAATCCTTGGAAGTTATACTATGTGGCTTGTCTTTGATTTGTAGCTTATTGTTGGGTAGAAACCATTACTTCCTAATTGCTATGAAATCAGTTTGTGCTAATCACTTACAGGAAATTGCAACACTTGTGTCAGTTAGCAGTTACTCATGGGAATAGTGTAGGACATGGAATATGTGTATTCCTTCACATCCTGTTATCAAGATGCTATCTTTGAGTTAAGAACCTGGCACCATTGAGTAAAGGATCATGTGGGTCTAAGGGAGAAGTTCCCTAAGTGAGTCAGATATTTCCATTCCTCCAAATTCATGAATTGCTCAATTCTGCCATACTATGTAAGTTTTACATCTTGAAGTTTTATTTGCTTCCAAAAATTGTGATCAGGAATGAGCCAGGAATAAAGATTAGCAAGTAAGGGAAATACATGCAGGCTTCACTGCTACTGCTATCTCTGAAGCACTAGTGACACAGGCTGGTGCTTAGAAGGTGTCAAAAACAGAGTGCATCTTGGGATGCATGGAGGCCCTGTATAGCTGTCTCAGGACTGTTGCTTGCTGAACTTCTGTAAGCTATAACTGAGTAGTGCTGAAGAGGACAGGTTCGGGGGAGGTCTTATTTGAAAGGTGACATGTATACTCTCATTTTGAACCTAAATCATTCTGATGGTGCATTTGCCCTTTAAGCAATGTCAGCTTCAGAAGTATTGGTCGTATATAGCAAACTTCCTTTGTGCTGAGACTCCAGGTAGCAATTATGTCAATCTTATACATATTTCAAATCTTTTAACGATATGATGCTTAACTTTCTCGATACAATAATTTTTTCCCATTTGATACCGGTGTTTGGTATCATATCTAGTACCGGTACTTATCCCAAACCTTTCAGAGAATTGGTGCCATCCCTTACTATGTACTGTAAATTCTCCGTAATTTGGGACACTTTTTAATAATAAAGATTTTAAGGGTGACCCACGTTTTCTGGAAACACCTTGATGTCATATCATCAAGATTTAGAGCTAGGTTCATATTTTGTAAAATGGCAATAGGCGATAGATCGAGGGTTGCCGAAATTTACCATTGCAAAATTATTATAGAAGCCCAAATTCCTAGGTTGGTCTAAATTTCCGATAATTCACGGTACTTACCATTGCGTAAGCCGGCAAACAGTCTTCATGGAATGCATGGCGGCAGAAAAACACCACAACATTGCTGGCATAGCGCAAATCTGAAACAACACCAAGAAATTCTCTGATCAAATTGTGTGATGTTAATGATCTTAACCCATTTATACTCACAAAGGTCAAAACAAAGCCTGGCATTTTTGAATAAATCTTGTAGACAAATTAGCCATTGTTATTCATTTATTTATTTGGAAATATGGGTACTCATCTGAGAGTACTCAGCGAGAGTTAGACAATGAATACCAACATGACAGGGTTCAGATGTTTTTTGAAAATCTTCACATCCTTGTGCTTTGAACGAAAGTAGCCTCAGCATTGGAAGGGTTAACCGATTTATACTCACAAAGGCCAAACAAAGCCTGGAAAATTTGAATAAATCTTGAAGACAAATTAACCATATTTAAAAAAAGTTTTGAAGGAGAAATGTTAATCAGAACATTTCAAACAACTGTACCTCACAAAGGCCAAAAGCAGCCTGGCAATTCTGATTAGATCTAATTCTTGTAGACAAAACCATACCCAGAAATAGATTTAAAGGAGAAATGTTAATCAGAACTCTTCCAACAACTCTCTCTTATGTTTTGTAAAATCATTCTCAATTCCTAAGTTATTGTCAAGACTATCAAATATCCAGACAATTTTGCGAGGAGTTTTTAACCCTTATGCTGCTGGTAACTAATATGACCAATATAAAAAAGATGCAAAAACCTGAAAAATGACTGAAACCTTGGCACATGGGTACTCATATGATAGTACTCAGCAAGATCTTTCCAATGAACACCAACATGATAGGTTTCAGATGGTTTTCCGTCCTTTGCGTCCTTGTGCTTGTGTGCATTCAAGAGAAAAGTAGGGAAAATTATTACTTACCATGTACAATAATTTTCTCTCTACACGCTTGACAAACCTGGTCCTCTGAAAAGCAGAAAAATAAAGAAATGGTAAGGAATATTATAAGAATATCTTCTCAATAAAAACATTTTTTTGGAAAAAATTCTAAGGAAAATGTTTAACATATCCCAAACAAAAATATTCATTAAATCCATGCCTTATTTTAGGGTTATAATTTAGTATATACATCCAAATAATAAGTGAGACATGACATAGTAAACTCCAAGATTAAAAGGATTAGTATTTGGCATTATTCCTAGGTTAACAATATTGTTAAAAGTATTAAGCAATTAGCTCTGAGAATGTTGGGCACGATTCAAGGTTTACTTTGGTATATCACATGACCATGGTGGACCAAAATATTATAAGATTGTCAAACATGAACTACCTGGTACTGAATTTTGACCAATAATACCTATTACCCTATTACAATTTGGCGTCAGACATTTGTTGGGAAAATTATAATTTGGACTCACAAGGGTTTATATGAAAAAATAAAAGCTTGAAGAACTAACCTTCCACACAAATTCCTCGTTTCTGTGTCCTCACCAAGCGCTGCATCAGACTGAAGCAATCTGCGACAAGGATTTTCTTGCACCCCTCGCGGAGGGAGATCTGCAGGTTGTAATCCTGAAGGATCTTGACCAGGGAATCCCGCAGATCCGGGATCTCCATGCCCTCGCGGATCTTCTGTATCAGGATAATGGGATCTACGTGTGTGCCAATATTGTGTAGCAGTCCAGTGATGAAAGCTGCAGAGAAAAACAAGGTATAGGTATCATAAGATCTCCATGGCTGCAGAGAAAACCAAAGTTCAGTCCAATGGTAGTATACTATGTGACCACACTTCAATTGAGTTCATTTAACCTGACAGTTACAGTTACATTACATATTGTTGTTACCTGATAATTCTAAGTGTTGAATGATAAAATATTTGAAGAGAAATTATAGATTTCTTTCATTTACGGCATACTCACATGGCTTGTCTATGGCGTGGTTGATGAGGTCTTCCCACAATTCCCTGTCGTTCTGCTCCTTGCAGAACTCGATGGCCTGATTCACGTCTCCTAGTTCATTAGTGATCAGCTGCAGAGCCTGCTTCGTGTTACCCATACGCCCTATCCCGGAGAAAAGAGATATTGTGTTAGAAAAACAGTCCTCCAGGGACTTGCAACCAAAGGTCAGGAGCAGACTAAGTCCCTGAAAAGTAGACCAACCAGTGTTGAGTAGTACTGGCAATGGCCCATAGATGGCTTATTTTGGTTGTCCTATCTCTAGTGGTTTTAGATACTCAAACAGATCCCACTATCCAACTGGTGAGATAAATATTAACTAATTTGACAACCTTAACCACTTGATGCATTGAAAGAAAAAAAGAAAAGAGAGACAAAATATATAATGACAGACTAGATGTCAGAATGTTCAAGGGATCCGATGTCCAAATATTTTGGGGCAGTTCAATAAATGCGGACTCCGGGGGTGCCCAATATATTCATTAATAAAAATGCTGCAATACTAACATGGTATAAAGTATTTGGTTTACCAATACCATTTCATTTTTTTTTTCCATTTTCTTTTCAATATTTCATTATTTTTTTGAGATTTTGATCTTTAATTTTTTAGAAATAATTATGAAAATTCCTTAGAATTAATCTCCAAAACTCATTCAGTACAAATGGGATCATTGCAGCCAATGGATTACCTAGTAGAAAGACCATTTCTGGGATGAGCTGTCTCTGCTGGCATTCCTCCAGCGCCCCCTGCAGGATATAGGAGTTACTACAGCGCAGGAAGTGCAGGAGGCGTGGCCGGTCGTACTCGGCGTACAGGCGAACTTGTAAATCGTGGAAATCTTGCCCCAGGTGAGAGTCTTTCTGGAACAGCTTGTCTAAATACTGAAACAAAGTAAATGACATTCATATGATTAGGATACCGTTAATCATTTCAAAATGTACTGTGTCAAACCTTGTCAATTCCTAGAGGTACTCTTAATGATACTAGCCCCTGTGAAGTTATAATTAATTAGGGATTGTCTAGGATCCTTAACACAACAAAATTTATAAGGTAATAATGTGATTAAGGACCATTAACAGTACAATTAAAATACTCTACTGTTTCATCAGTACCTAGAATGTCTATGAATCACGTAACTTGTTGAAAAGAATCATGTCCATTTTATTCTGTAAATAATTTAACTTGAAATTTTATTTCAATGTGATTTAAATGCAAAAGCTTAAGGTAACCAATGCAAGAATATAATAATAGTAGTTGTCAATGTGAAATTTTATGAAAAGAAATAAAAATGGTCAATAATGAATAAAGGTCAATAATAGCATATTCTTACCACATGAAGAAGTTCTGGGGATTTCTCCAGCTGCTGAACAACTTTACTTATCTGCAATAAAAAGCAAATATGAACAAACATAATTCAAAAAGATGCAACGTAATGCTATTTGAATTTTTTCTTTTAGTAGAGTCTTATAAAAGTGTAATTATGTACATGCAAATACTTCTCCTTACTGGATAAGAAAAAAGTATGAACAATCAGATTTTTTTAATTACTTAATTAAAGAAATTATAGAAGATTTCCTACTCACAGGGATTCTCTCAGTGTTATCCAATAGCAGCGCCACCGCACGCTCCTTATCAAAATCCATCAGCATCACAATCTTATCACTGATTGAGTCGAATAAATTATACTTGTGAATCAACGGAAACACATCTTTGTGCTTCAATCTGGAAAATGGATAAAAGAATTCATAATAATGAATGTGTATTTGAGAGTGCATGACAACTATTTTTTTCTGATAATTTTTCCGTACATTTTTGCCTTGATATTTTTCTAATCAAATTTGGTGACAAAATAGTTTTTGCAATTTAATTAATGTGCAGAAAAATATGTAAATATCTCCTACTTATCTAAAATAATAGAAAAATAGAAAACAACAGAACATTAGAAAAATGATAAATAGAAAATAGAAAAATTTTCTCCACATATTCTTTATCTCTACTGCAAAGGTTTTACTTTCGGATTGCAAATTTTCCCAATATGATACAAAAAATTTCTCAATGATACAATACCTTAACATTAACCAAGAACCTAATTTTGTTAAATTTAGTACTGTCAGCTTCCAAAATTCTGCTAATCAATAGCGAACTGCCTTCGTACAAAGACGTCCAGGTAGCAATTAAGTCAATTTCAAAATTGTTTTTGAATATAAACGATACAATACTTAACTTTTTCGATACAATAATTTTTCCCTTTTGATACCAGCATTTGGTATCATATCAAGTGGCGATACCTATCCCTAGACTTACTTGAGATAAATTGCCAGTGCTCTATCGTAACGCTTGTCGTAATTGTAGAGCTCTCCCAGACACTCCAGTAAGACAGGGTTATTACGGGATTATTACATCTCTATTGCATAGTACTTACTTGAGATAAATTGCCAGCGCTCTATCGTAACGCTTGTCGTAAGTGTAGAGCTCTCCCAGACATTCCAGTAAGACAGGATTATTACGATCACGATCCAACTTATCCAGCACTGCATTCACCAGAGTCTGGATGTTGTACAGATAACTAGGCCACTCTTTGATTAGTTTCTGAAATCCCTGTGGATAGAAAAATACATAAGATGAGGTCATGGTGTAATTGCAACAGTGTTAAATCATCCACATCAAATCTTCATAAAATAAATAATGTAATTGACACAAAGCACTGTATTATTAGTACAGCAAGTTCCTGAGTTTATTATTGTCTTTGGGCCTGCCTTGATAGTCAAGTGGTCTCAGGCGGGGACAGCTCAGTGCCTTTCACCATTTTTCGAGTTGCCACCACTTGTAATTGACTAGTCACCACTTCCTATGGCAGAAAAGGTGATGATAAATCAAATTAAAAAATTAAAAATATATTGTCTACCTTATGGTCTGTCTGTAGGAAAGCTTTTAGGACCATTTCGTAGATAGCTGGCTAGTCACGACTTTCTATGGCAGAAAAGTTTTTGATAAATGAAATTTAAAAATTCAAAATTTATTGTCTACCTTATGGACTGTCTATGGGAAAGCATTTCATAGATAGCTGGCTAGTCACCACTTCCTATGGCAGAAAAGGTGATGATAAATCAAATTCAAAATTCAAAATGTAATGTCTACCTTATGGTCTGTCTGTAGGAAAGCATTAAGGACCATTTCAAAGATAGCTGGCTAGTGACTACTTTCTATGGTAAAAAAGGCAATGTTAAATGAAATTCAAAAGGTTAGAGTTAAGAAATCATCTACTCCAGCCCCCCCCCCCCCCCCCCCCCCTGTTGGGATTAAAACAGAGAAAAGGATGCTTAAGAGCAGCGACAGTCAGCAGGCTTAAATCCATCCTTGCCACACTCAGTGATGAAGAATCGTCATGGACGCACTGCAGACCAAGATATATATCCCCTGCCTATTCCTGCCTGCTTTAGAGAAAGTCAAAATGTAATGTCTACCTTATGGTCTGTCTGTAGGAAAGCGTTGAGCACCATTTCATAGATAGCTGGCGCGAGCTGTGGATCGCCTCTAGGGAGGTACGGCGCGATCGCCTTCAGCTGCTGAATCTGAGCGAACTTGTATACTTCCTCTTCCCACAATTCCTTGTTCTTGCCAAGAATCTTGATACAGAGACGCGCTGCCTCGTCATATCCTTTCTCCTCCAGCAGGTAGTTCAAATACTGCTTACCAATGTCCTGAAAAACATGAGCATTGCAACCTACCCTAATTTCGTGTGTATAAGACGTATGATGTTACATATGCACACCCCGTCAAATCGGGGGTGCATCTTATACACAAAGCTAGAAATCAAGGGTGTTTTACATTGAGTACCAAGGCCACATGGAGATCCGAAATCAATGATCCTGCCAATCTTGACCTATTTATGCTATTCCGCCCCGCAAAAAGGTCAAACCTGATAATATGCACCAAACAACTGGGGCGCTCCATAAAGCCGAAAAGGGGGTGCGCACTATAAACAAATCTAAGGTCTATACATCATTTTAAAGGCCTGAACAAGGGCTGTGTCTTATGTATGGGTGCATCTTATACATGCAAAATTACGGTAATTGCAAACAAATACCATATTTGTGCAAATAATTGCACAGATCGCTATTATTACACCCCCCACTATATTTTGAAAACTGTTGGAAGGGGCAAGCCAGCAGACATTATTTTCTGAACCTCTCCTTTTCTTTACCTTTACATATAGTACTGGTATAGACTGTATAGTGCTGATAAAAATCTTTATGATAAAGCATTATCTCAATCAGCAAACTGCTTGCAAATGTTGTCTGAACTTAATAAGGTAATCCATAGTTATTTTTGAACACTTTTAGTGATATCTTTCTGACCAGAGAAAATCTCTAAATTATTTGTAGACAGATTGTTTGCAGATACACTAAGATCAAATCTCCTGATATCAATGCTGTTAATACTTTTTAAATACTTTTCTAACAGAAATGAATATTTTATCATAAAAATATCTTGTATCTATAAATGCACTCTATCTATATCAGTTAGAAGTACCTTACCTGGTAGTTATGTCTCTTTAGTTCTTTACTGTGTTCAGAAGCAGCTGCCATAGCCTCCTGGTGGAGAAAAGAAGCACTAGTTAAAGTATCGATTGTAGTTGGTGATATCAGAGATGTGCATTACCCAGGGAGATAAGCTAGGTTATCTATATCTCTGGAATTTCAATATTAAACTATAGTAAAAAAAGGACCCAATGATACCTGAAGTTACAACAGAGTTTCAATTTTTGTCATTCTTTGCTGATTTGAAATACTACTGTCCCAAAATAATGACACCAAACTTTGTGAATGTCTTACCTCAACACTCTCTCTCAATTATCTATGTGATCTGCTTTTAATCTTAGATGAATAAAAGAATGGATATGTAGCAAGAGACTGATTACTATATGCCCTATTGTGAAGGCCTGGCTACGCCAGCTATCTCTCAAATCTGGTCGCATTGTGACATCACTAGGAGACAAAGACCAATGAGCGCTCTTGTATTGTTTACATTACACAGAAACTTGCGCACAAACATGTGCAGGACACGACTTTTGGGCTATTCACCGATGCCAGTCTGTTCAAATTGGCCAGCTGGTTTCATATCCACTTGTTTTATTTCATCTAAGATTTAATCATGATCTGCTTTGACCTTGCGTGTGACCTCTTACCTCAAACATTTCATGTTCCAGCAACCATGATATATGGTCATCCTGGTCCCGTTGCTTAGCAACAACTATGTCCTTAGGGCTTACTATGTAGAAGAGATTTTCCTCTTCAATAGTTTCTGAAATAAATAAACAAAACAATATATCAATAAAGGTTAGTGAATATCTTAGCTCACATAGATTAGTACATCTCACTATGCAGTACTGGTGAAATGAAATATAAAACCTTTTGCATTCCAAAAACACTTAAAATAGTGCTGTTTTTAAAGTTCACTCCGAACCTGAAAATATAAAGCAAAAGAATCTACCTTCCATTTAGCAATGTTATTTTGTAAAGCAAATATATACAACAAAATATATCTGCCTCGATGGCCTAGTGGTTTAGGGCATTGCTTCACCCCTAAAACATTTTTGCAAATAATCAGGTGAGACATATAAATAAGAACTTATAAATGAAGAATACTTTGAGAAAGTTTGAAAATACTTCATACTCACTGCACTTATCTGGACAAACAAATGATAAATGATTTCGTCAAATGATTCATTGTAAAATCTTGGGTGTCCATTTCTTTCTAAGGGAGACCACAATATATTCAGATAACTAACATAGATATGTATTTACTTATCAGAAAAGATATAATATACTTATGTTATGCCATAGGAATCATATCTAACCCTTCCAATGCTGAGGCCACTTTTTGTTAAAAGCACACAGATGCAAAGATTCTTGAAAATCGTCTAAACCCTGTCATGTTGGTATTCATTGGATAGCTCTCACTGAGTACTCTCAGATGAGTACCCATGTGGCAGGATTTCAATCATTTTTCAGGTTTCTGCATCATTATGTATTGGCCAAATTAGCCACCAGCTGCTTAAGGGTTAAGTGGAAATATTCAATTATTTACTTAATATACACCTGTATTCTATACTTACCTAGATGGTAGTCGTTACACCTATACTCCTGGAAGCCTCGTATAGAGAGAGCATCGTTTGAGATCTCGTTGCAGTAGTCCATGTGGGGCGCTACTATACGCAGGTGCGGGCGCTCCCCTACAAACTTCCCACCCTGAAAACATACAAATAATATACCGTATTCCTCAGTTTAAGTGCACGTGCAGGTAACAGGTTCTGAAAAAATACGCTAGAAGGGGTATTGGCGATCTTCTGTATTGCCTCATCCCACGGCCGCTACGAGCTTGAACGCTTGCACGTTTCAAGATTGACCGAAAATGTCCTCTGGCTTGCTCTATCCAAAAGAATTCAGAAAATAGGGTTGGGGGTGCGCTCATTTGGGGTTTGTGCGGTTAAACGGAGGAATACTGTAAGTGTTCTCTGGACCTATGATACTTTTAAAAGGATTTAGAGGTTAGTCATACATTCACAGAATATTTGAAGGGTATTCAGTTCGGGGTTTTGACCAACGCACCAACTTTATATCTTTTCTGAAAAATACTCTGGTCAGAATGGTACAACCAAAATAGGAGATTTGGGTGCTACAGGCATAAACAGGTTAAGCTGGTTAACATTCTTGTTAGTAGTACTAGAGTTGATAACATGCTAGTTAACCCCATCAAGCTGGTGACAGCCCAAAAGAGTACCTTACAATCTGGTGAAATCTTAGGTTTGGTATTAATAGGTTGGTAGGACATTCAAATAATTGTATCAATGATAGCAATTTATACCTGTAAGGGGCATACAGGTAAAAAGAGTGAATCAATTCACTTGTATGCCTATCACACAAACCAGAAGATTTCTGGAGCTGTAAAGCAAGACAGCTGCTGCAGAAGAATCACACCTTTATAATTAATTCAATACTCTAATTGCAATGCAACTATTTGATAGGGTACATATGGATGAGTAGGGCAGTAATACACAGTATTATACCACACATGGGGTTTCTTGATTCTGGTTGGTCAAGGGCCATGGACTTATCGTCATGATTTCCTCACTCCTTAGTGACAGGCTGTTGTCCTTAACAGCTTATGAAATAGTTGAATAATTCATGGCAACAGCCATGAATTAGTTAAATAATCACCGCTAGCCCGCCATGAATTAGTTGAATAATCACAACTAGCCCGAAGAATAATGGCCGCTAGCCCTAAAGCCTACAGAGTTTGCCGAGTGACCTACCGGTGAAACTAGTTCAACAAGGCAGACGACGAGTATTTATCCAAAATCTCTGGTGTTTGTAATTTTCCCCCTTTTGTGTTTTGTATTTGATCGGTATAATAAAACAGATATGACATCCGTGTGGGGTTTCCACCAGGAGTAACTTCCCCGAGCGAGGATTGTCGCTCGAGGGTGTAGCCCGAGGGCGACAATCCTCTCGATTGTTATATTTGTATAATAGCCAACAGAGCACACCTCCAAGGGGAGATCAGATAAGGAACTGTGCCATTATGTGCTTAGGTAATCATCACAGCTGGGTGCCTCAGTCCTCTCATCTAGTAGGCAGCTTTGTAAAAGGTGCTTTTTGCCATTCGTAGTTCTAGTAGAGAGTTCCCATTCAAAGGAATAAGTAGCACACCTTTTCAGCTTTCCTATATTAAAAAAAAACTACTTAAAGGTGCTAAGGTTCCAAGCCCAATTAACACAAAATACAAACAAAATAATAGTGTTGATCAGTATGATCACTGACCTCTTGCTGCTGCGAGCCCGCCTCGTCGTAGGTAAGGATGACTAGGTTATCACCATGGGGCGCCAGGCTGCACACAAAATACTCCACCGTAAACATAGACACTGAAATGAACAGAAAAATACATCCATGTCAGGAAATGGTCACATGGAACATTTGAAAGTCACTAAATACAACTTTCAACCCTCAGAAGCACACTAAAACTCCTATATTAAGCTGCAAGACGATGTATTATATACTTCCTTACCTAAATATCCCACTTTTATGTAGTCATTTCCATTAAAACTTCTTTTATACTCAGTTTTCTTCTACGAGGGGAAATCTGATTATGTAACACCCTCTCTGATAGTTTAATTGATTTGACCCAGATAGATAAACCACCGCCTAGAGCATTGAGGGGGGCTACTAAGCAGGAATCACAGCCACAGCACAGTGTAGCACCGTAGCCGCCACTCCACTCCTGGGTCCTCCCTACGGTACTCTATGTGTACATTACCTGTAATGTCCATCAACAACAACTATCAATCATAACCTTAGACTAAAAGCAGCTGAATGATGAATGAAAGATCATGCAAGATCTGTTTGATAAATGATACCCAATCATAAATACACAAAAAATTTCAGGATCTGCTCAAAATTTCACTTTCAAATATTTTCCAAGAATGTTCTGATCACCAAGCTATTTCATATTCGTCCAAAAGCGCACAGTTCAAAAGGTCAGAAATTGATGTCCGGTCGCTTTCCCCGTCCAACATTTTTCAGAAAGTAGTAGGAAGGCGTGGTTAATAGGAGTCTGATATTTGGACGAATACGTTAACCAAAAAAGTCAGGATAATTTTAGGTGAACAGGCATGAATAATAGTAGACTAGAGTTTTTGCTTACCAATCTCCACATATCTATTAGGCAGATCTCTGGCATCATGCTGTACTCTTTCCTTAACAACACACACCTTGAAGGCAACAAAACACCAATATTAACGATGAGGACGACAATGATGATGATGATGATGATGATGATGATGATGATGTTGATGATGAGTGTGATGATGATGATGATGATAATGACAATGTCGAAGAGGATGATGATGATGGTGGTGGTATTGGTGATGATGAGGAGGATATTGATGATCATCATGGAGGTAGTGGTGATGAGAATGATGATGGTGATGACGATAGTGATATAAATGATGGTGAAATTGATGGTGATGATGATACTGATGATGAAAATAAAAATGAAGACTTTTGAAATTGGTGGTACACATAAGTTCAAATTAGCAAATTTTGGAAATTCAAGGTTGCCTTACATATTTAGTATTAGGATCAGAGAAACACTCCCCCTACATATATATATATATATATATATATATATATATATATATATATATATATATATATATATATATATATATATATATATATATATATATATATATATATATATATATATATATATATATATATATATATATATATATATATATATATAATATATATATATATATATATATATATATATATATATATATATATATATATATATATATATATATATATATATATATATATATATATATATATATATATATATATATATATATATATATATATATATATATATATATATATATATATATATATATATATATATATATATATATATATATATATATATATATATATATATATATATATATATATATATATATATATATATATATATATATATATATATATATATATATATATATATATATATATATATATATATATATATATATATATATATATATATATATATATATATATATATATATATATATATATATATATATATATATATATATATATATATAATATATATATATATATATATATATATATATATATATATATATATATATATATATATATATATATATATATATATATATATATATATATATATATATATATATATAATATATATATATATATATATATAATGCTGTCACCCCAGCCGATTAGCAAGGTGACGTCATCCTTCCAGCAGAGGTTACAGCGATACAGCTCGGAGCGTAGCTTCGGGTTGTCTCTAGCGATAAACGTGATCCTTCTTTTTGAGCTCATGTCATAAACCTTTACTCCCTATAAAAGTAGCAAATAAGCATTGAAAAACAGCTCCGATTGAAGCCCATGTCATATATCTTTACCCCCTATAAAAGTAACGAATAAGCAATGAAAAAACAGCTCCGATTGGAGCTCATGTCATAAACTTTTACTCCCTATAAATAAGTATTGAAATAACATTGTATTTTAGTTTTGAATTATTCTTCCCTAATTCTTTAAGGGATCAACTTGCTATGTAGTGCAAGTAAAAGCCAGGTTCAACTTGCCCAGCAAAAAGCTGAATTTCCCCAGCAAAAATCTATATCTTGTTAAAGTACCGCAAAATCAAAATTTCAATGCAATTCTAATTTTCAAAAACTAAATTTAGTAAGCTTAATTCACTAGAGAATCTTTACATATCTAATTATTCATTCAAAAATGTAATGGAATTTCACTTGCCATATGGGGCAAGTAAGTAGTGAATTATACTTGTCCAGTAGCTGTTTTAACTCACCACGGCAATAGGGCAAACTCTTATTTTGGTCCCTGTTTTCCAAATAATAATTTAAAATCTTAAGAATGACAGTGGTCACATGGTTTGGATAGGCATGTCTTCAATCTCCATTATTAAGTTACATTCAGGAGCCAAAAACAACCTGACAATTTTGATGGAATCTTGAATGCAAAAGCATAGTTAGGAAACTATTTGATGGAGAAATGTTAATCAGAACATTATCAACTAATCTCCATTGAATATTTGGTAAATGCATTCTTAATTTCAAAATTAATATCATAAGTATGTGAGACCTAGATGTCAATTTCTGGAGGAAATTAATGGGTTAAGTTGCATTCAGTAATGAATAGACGGTTTAACCCATTAATGCTCACAGGAGCCAAAAGCAACCTGACAAATAACATGAAATCTTGCAGGCAAAAGCAAAGTTGGTAAACATTTTGAAGGAAAAATACTAATTAGATCATTAACAACAATTCCTCTTCAAATATATTGTGAACAAAACTCTAAACTACCTAGTTTTAGTCAAAAGTATCATAGGTCCAGACGACCATTTCTACAGGAACTCTTACCAGGTCATTGGCCCATGCAATAAAGTTGCCCTTCCATCTAATGTTCCTGATTGGTCCCTCCCCCTGGTGAAGTACAGTTGATTTGTGACGATTGAATATTCCTTTCTCGCTCAACGTTAGCTGAAATATAAAAAAGACAAAGCTATATTCATCTAGAAAAGACTCATCTCATGAGTGAAAATCAAATCCTGTATATAGCTGTGTTTCCTTCATGGAATAAAGATTCTTCTTATTATTATTATCATCATTATTATCACCATCGTCATAATCATTATCACCATCATTATCATTACTTTTATTATTATTATTATTATTATTATTATTATTATTATTATCATTATTATTGTCATTATTATTGTTACTATTGATATTATTATTATTATTATTATTATTATTATTATTATTATTATTATTATTATCATTATTATTATTATCATTATTATCATTATATTAATATTGTTGTCACTATGATATCATTATCATTATTACTATTATTATTATTTTTATTATTTCATTTTCATTATTATCATCATTGTCATAATTATCATTATCATTACAATTATTATTATCATTTTCAATATCATTATTATCATAATTATCATTATCATTATTATCATCATTATTATTATTATTATTATTATTATTATTATTATTATTACAATCATTATTATCATTATTGTTATTATTATTATCATTATTATTATTATCATTATTATCATCATTATCATTATTATTGTTACCATTATTATTATTATTATTATCATTATAATCATCATCATCATCATCATCCTCATCATCATCATAATAGTTAAACCATTTAGCTACCTTGTCATCACCCGTCACAAAGTGTTTGCCGCTTCCAGACCTGTAGAACACTGGATCGAGCGCCACAGCTTTCACGGGACGATCAAAGTTGATCACCTGATTATTATCTGTGCTGTACAAACCATTGATGACAACCTGCAGAGAGAGGTAGAAACACTTAATCAGAGAAAGGTAGCAAATACAACAGGAAGCAGGGTCTTAGCCATGATTTAGAAACTGGGTGCCCAAAATTGGCAATTGTGAACTTTTGGGGTGTCCTATTTTTCAAGAGAGACCACAATATACTCTGATTACAACCATGAACATGAATGTTCTTATTGAAACAAGGCATGATATCCTTGCACAGTGTCATGGGAATATATTCAAGTGAATTTTTAATTATGTTCTTGAAATTGACATTTTAAGAAATTACTCCCCAAACATAATGGGCATCCTGAGGGGTGATTTTTGAGGGTTTGGGTGTCAAAATAACACCAAGATGCCTTGCTAGCTAAGACTATGACACGGAGAAATACTGTTTTGTCTTTTTGCTTCTCAAATCAGCTTCACCTACCAGTGCAAAACTAACCCAAGCATCATATAGGTTTCTACGGCTTTGGCAGACTGATTATTGCAGAGGAGAGTCAGCTGTAAAAACCTATCAGTATTGTTCTCTATGATAGAGCTTTTAAAAAATGTCCATACCTCATAGAATGGTTAGAAAAATGTGAAATTTACAGTTTGTGTGATGTTTTGACATGCTTGCAGACATCTTTAGAATACTGAAAAATGCTAACAAGACAACTGTAAAAACTAAGGATTGTATCATTAATGTCTATCTTCATTATCATTGTGTACCAAGGACTTAGCCAGGATTTATAATCTGGGTGTCCAAAATTGGCAATCCTTAAGTTTTGGGTGTCCTATTTTTCAAAGGAGACCACAATATACATAGATTACAACCATAAACATGTATTTACTTATTGATACAATGCATAATATCCATTAACAGTGCCATGGCATTTATATTGGGGTGAAATAAGTTCAATAATGTTTTAAAATGACATTTTAATAAAATGTGGGTGTCATTAAGAGCATTTTACTTACCCTGCCATCATCAGAGCAGCTGGCTATGTAGTCCCCGTGATCATCAATACTGATCTGATTCACAGTGGTGGTGTGCTGGAAGATAAAGAAGTACATACATAATTAACCCACTGAGAGAGGGGATAGGCTAATTTGTTTCATCTTTCCTATGATTGACTCAAATGGCCCCTGAAACGATCTTTCCCCACACAACTAGAGATTTCCAGCTTATTTTGTGTAGTCGCTCCCTTGAAATCTTTACTTTTCGTCTTTCTCTTTATTTTCATGAGTACTGCCTCCACTTCTTTCCTGAAATCTTTCATCAGGTCTGTTTCCATTTTCAACTTAATTTGAAATATCATATGATTTTCCGTGGGAGCTTTAGGTAGGCAGTTTCTTACTGCAAATGTTACTTCCACTGATGAAAACCTCCTCACACACCATAACATACCCTTCTAGCATTTATCTTACTTTACCTTAGTCATAAATATAAATTTGATGAAACTTTGGTATCAGGGTAAACGCATTCACATTAGGGGATGTCACATCTCACAGGTCCTTTCATTGTGTAAAAGATAAAAACGGGACCAGGAAATTGTGTTCACATTAGGAGGTGTTCACATCTCCCAGACCTCAACGCTAACTTAAAATGTTACTGGCCCCATAGGACCAGTAACACCTAGGATCTACTGATCCTGCAAAATCTTTAATTGTCCTCCAAATTTTTTTTAACATAACTAGAAAAAACATTGCATGAAATTCACTGCCAACATTCATTTTTATTTATTTCATCTTGATTTAATTCACAAACATTCTTGAGAGGAAACTTGTTAACAAGAATGTCCCCAAATGTTTACTGACCCTGTAGGACCAATTGAGGTTTTCTTTTACAGGTCCAAAGCCGTTTTGGGGAATTTTTACTGGCCTTGTGCCAGTGGTTCACTGTAAGTGTCAAGCCCTGTCTGCGGCGATCATAATGACAGGTTTCACTGTAAAAAATAGTTGAGCTGATAAATGTACGAGATTTCTGTGAGAACTTACGGCAGGCAATTCCTTGCTACGAATGTTGTTTCCACTGTGGTCCAGGATGTGGATCATGCCCCAGTGAGTTCCCAGGGCAAGAAACTGAAAATAAAAAGAATATTTCATAATAAGTGAAATACACACAGTCCAGGATCTTAGCCAGGATTTAAAAAATGCCTGTCCAAAACAGCAATTCCAAAATGTCTGCCCGTCCAGATTTAGCCACCAATGTACTTGAAATCCTTATACCAACTATATTTAATAGCCTATTGTGTCAAAAAAGCCAATTTACACTTAAGCTATGCCCTGAAAGATGTTTTTTTAGGAAAATATTTGGTAATTACCCCCACAAAGTCAAAATTGAAAATTCTTTTTGCCCATTTACAGACAACTGTAACTAATAAGTGTCCTCTGGACCTATAACTGTGAAATCGATTATAAATTTACAAAATTATCACTAATAAGTAGAGTCAAAATACAGTCAAATTACTCAAATGACTTAAAGATGATGTTAATGACCAAGAATTTCTTAATATTGATAAAAAATCAAAATTAATTCCTTTATTTGAATATATATGTTTCAATACATCATGTTATCAATGGAGAGCTCAAACTTCTTTAAAAAGTCAAACCAGTTGGAAATTATAATTCCACTTTTCATCACTTTTTTATCACCAGTATTATAATATTATTGCGGCTAGATCTTGACTAGCCAGTTGTTAATGGTGGAAGAAACCAATTTAAACAGAACCACTTGCAACTTTCTCTATCCCCCGAGTGGATTCAAACTGGAACAGTGGTGCAATGAGCAGTAAGCGGAAATGCCTTGGACAACTTGGCTATTAGGGCAGGACCCTAGGTAGGACTGTCATTGATATGATAAGTATCGATTGATAAAAAAAAAATCCAATTAATCGAAAAAAAATATTATGTCAATTGTTATGCCAATTAAACGATTGTAGGGTAAAAACATTTTTTTGTCCTTTTACACCATTTGTTTGCCATTTTTAGCCAACAGTAAAAACATTTTTGAATAGAAACTCAAGTATTCAATCAAAAAATGTTGAGAAAACTTTCATGTCTTTGTATTGTGATAATCTTAAGATCCTAGCAACGAAACTTTTGTGTGGAACATGTGAAAATATCCTATTAGTGCAGTTCTTCAAATCAAATCGAAATAATCGGAATCGAAAAAAAAATGTTGATGATCGAAACGAGAAAAAAATGGATGTCAATGACAGTCCTACCCCTAGGCCCTAGCACTTGTGGTTTACCTACCTTGGGGTGTACAGCCATACAGCTGGCTGCATCCCGACTCAGGATATTCGTCAGGTCGTTCCCAATTCTCTCATACTTCAACTTGGGCTCCTCCACCTAATCACAAATAAACACAGAGATATCTAGATAAAACATGAATGACAAACATTCAAATATACCTGAAATTCTCAGAAATTTTGGACAGTCTTTAATAATTATCCTTAACAAGTGTAGGATGATTGGGAGGGCGCCCTCGATATATAGGTGATGCGGTGATAGACTGATAGTTGCTTCTTGATGATGTCCGGCTGATGATCGAGAGATCGTCGACATCACTGCCGCCGCCATTCTTGGTCTTGGTTACAGTTCAGTGTGCACCCTGTGGTGCGCACTGTATCTAGCACGCAATCATTTCTTTGAAATGTTGTGATATTGGTCATACTATTACATCTATAGAGTAATGTATGACGGATGCCACAAAATTACAAAGAAATGATCATGCTTATTGCATCTTCGCACTGTATCTAGTGTGCGATCATTTCTTTGAAATTTTGTGGCATCGGTCATACATTACTCTATAGGTGTAATAGTATGACAAATATCATAACATTTCAAAGAAATGATCGCAATAATGGCGGCGGTAATAATGTTGACGATCTCTCTATTGTCAGCCGGACATCCAAACAAGTAGAAATAATTAGTTAACTTAATTTAAGGCTCTAGGGGGCCTAGTTAGTATTGGCTCCCTGAAATTCATTTAGGCTCCCTCAAAAAAAATCACCAGAGCTCCCTAGAAAATAACCAGGGAGCCCTGTGGGATCCCTGGAAATACTTGTAATTTAGAGCCCTGTAATAACAATGATAATAATGATAATAATAATAATTATAATAATACATATCCAATATATTTATCTAATTACCTCTTCTTCATCAGACTCCTCAGACTCAGTTTCATCTTCTTCCTCTTCATCCTCCTCCTCCTCCTGTTCCTATAGAAAAAGATGATCAAATAACTTCATGGATTGTTCTTTCACCCAAGATTTTTGTCAAGCGAGACAAGAAACAAACAGACGGACAGATGCGGACACAGTTTTCAAGGCCTAAGTGTGTATGCTAGATACGTTAGAGATGATGCTAATCATACTCGCCACTTGCCGCAGCGCGAGCTATTAGGGATACATTGGCATTTGGATGGGGAGGTTAGGGAGGTTCAGAAGTCCAGAAACAATATATGCTGGCTTGCCTCTTGCAATATGTTACAGACAGGGGGGGGGGGGGTCAAGGGCTTAGGCGCCTATGCATCCAGCGTGTCATTTGGACACCCATAACACTGTTTTTTGACAGTTTGGACACCCAAAAGTTTATGTCAGAATTTGCTGATGATGACTTTTCTTAGAAGATAGAAGATGTAGAAGCTGTAGTGTCACTTTTATAAGACACACAAAGCAGTTACTGGCATAAAAAAGCAAAATCTGTAAATATATAGGGTTTCTTTTACTAGCAGAATGTACCTTGTACTACACTTTGGACACGCAAAAGTCTATGAATCCTCTATTTGGACACCCTGTTTCCAAATATTGGCTAATACCATGGGGGGGGGGGGGGGTGCTGTTATAAGGGGTCTGTGTGCTTAAATTCGGACTAGTAGGCCTACGGAACCTAAGAATCATAATTCCAAGGCAGGCTTGAAGAGTGAATCCTATATGCACCGACACCTTCCAACAACATCTCTCTAATCCTTGACACGGTTTCTAAAGGTTTTGCATCTCTGGAGATCCTTGATATCCTATAAGCAAATCACTGACTAACTACCTAGCTAATATCAGCTTTTAACCTTTGATCTAGAAATTATAAATCTAAATGAGGAAATGAATGGCACCAGTGTTAAACATTATTTTGCATTTTCATAAACATAACTGACACCCAGTTGATTGATGAGAACATTTCTAATAACTCCAGTATTTCTTTCGTGAGGCTTTGGTTACTGTTAATTTGTTGCAGTAACATGGGTCTATTTCTAAACACCCAGGGATTTGGGAATTGGAGAAAGCCCCTCCTCCATATTTTAAGTCATTTACAGTAGCACCACCTCAAAGGCACTGACCCCTCATGTGGGTTAAGATGACATCTATTTTTCATTTATTAAATTTTGTATGAGAATATGCTATGCCAACTCTAAGCTGGCGATCTAAATTAGTCTCCGAAATAGAGTTAATAAAGAATAAGTTTACCGAGATATGACTGGGAGGTAGATCCCCTTGTTTATCCGCCATCTTGAAGTATGACGTCATGGGGCGGATTTTGTAGTTTAGGGACTTGTATTAATGCGCAAGTTTATATATTTCTTCTTAATGATCTAGATTTTCTCAAAAATATCAAATTTAAATCTCATCATTTATATTGTAGATTTCTGGATTTTAATGTACATTCCTACTCGAAAATAAGCGTTATTGATTTGATCTACTTTGCGCGCATGTGTTGTATCGCATATGGAAACTGGCGGGAGTATTCATTATCCATAACAGGGGAATCCCCAAGTTTGAACCTGGTCAATCAGTGCGACGGAATTATAGTAGTCGTCTATATACATTAGAGTTTTATGTTAAATCATGCACATGGACAATGTCGTGTTAAGAATAGAATAGTTACACATAATTTCAGCTCAAAGTAACGAATCAGTTGTGGAAATGCATGAATTTAGTTGAGAACGATTCACATATTTAAAGCTGTATAGTGGTTTCCCGTAAATGAACCATAAAATCAGACATAATGCTCTCAGCTTCCAATGCTGGTAAATATGCTTAGCACACAGCATCGGTATGGTATGGTTAGTGATACACGTCAAAACATGATGGTCACATTCCCACGTTTATACAAGGAGGATCCAACCGCAGTTTCTCTCAGAGACTATGTTTTTTTTTTTTTTTTTTTTTTTTGGGGGGGGGGGGGGGGGGTGGGCGTCTTTTTAACAAGTAAACAAATCATGAGAAGTATAGAAAATCGCATGAAATAAAAGATGTATGACAATATGGGTACCTGCTTTTTATCAGGAACAATATATGACTGTTCCTGTTATTAGCAGATTTCTAAAATGAATATTGCATATAACACAGGTATACACTATATCCCGACAAGTATTTTTGCGCGATCGATTTTTTATTCATTTTATTTTTATTTTGTAGCTGTTCCATGATGATCTCGCAATTTGTTGATTGTCCAGGATACATATTCTGAATTATTCTAATTTCACATCTAAAATGTTTTCAAATTCATGGTTGTCCACGTATATTTAACTTCAAGCACATGCAGGCAAACAGCCCTGCAGCGCAGCCTTTCAAGAAGCTAACTTCCGCCAAATGGCTCAAAATAGTATCACCAGGTGGCATATTTAATACGAATACTAGTATTTATTATAAGATTGATTTATGAATGCCATCACTGCCGAAAAGGCCTGATTTTTGGCAATATTCGTCGAATAATTCTCTGACAATGGTACTTTTTGCAAATTATTTGGAGGACAATGATATTCATCAGAAAATCAACTTACAACTCACCTTATGATATTTTGTGAATTCATGTATCAGTCACAAATTTTGTATAGGAGTATCAGATGAAAATTTTAAGAGGAACAGTCAAGCGTGAATGGGTTAGCGAATGTTCAGTTTTTGGATGTGAAGGTCTCGTTTTTATACTGGTCCTGGGATTGGGAGCACCCTCTATAACTTGGGGCTAATCTGGCCATTATATACGGTGGTTGTCGTGGGGTTGGGGTTTTGATGTGAAATCTGCTTAATTAAAGTAACAAGTTAATAGTATTTTTATGTTACTCATACACCATCGACTGCAAAGCATCATATGTTCGCCTTCTTACTTTCTTACATAGCTCATCCTCCCTGGTCCCTAGCCCTTCTTATGGAGCGTTACGTCAGTTTTCCTTCTCTCACACTAGAGTTATAAGCGTTCATTTACGCAGCTGGGTTCCATATCATTTTGGGGGTAGAGAAGGGGCAAATCTAAGATAAGTTTTCTTTTCGAAATGATGCTTTTTTTTACTCTATTTACCCTAGCCACTCCTAATCTCCCCCCTATTTCCCCCCTTCCTCCTAATCTTCCTAAATATGTGGAATACCAACAGTCTGTCACTGTATACAAAACCCCCATTATATGAACTAACTTTTCTAATATACACTGGGATGTATTTCTCTGATATACACAAGGAAACCACAGCTATGGTACTCGAAATGATACCTCCTCACTATTAGCTCTTCCAAAATGTAATAAATCAATTGGCCAAAAATGCATTTTATACTCAGGGCCCAAAGTTTGGATGTGCACCATCTCTACCCGGGGGGGGGGGGGGGGCACTCAGGTACAGAAGGGGCTGCACCCGCGTTACGTATTTCGCGGTAGAAGGGGTCTTTTTTAAGACCTCCGCATGTCCGCGATTTTGTAAAAGAAGGGCACTTTTTTGTACCCAGGTACGAAGTATGGGGGGGGGGGGGGGGGTGAAAATCCCCTCACAATCCACGAAATATACGCGGCTCGGACGTCGAGTGACTCCCGAAGTGACTGGGCTTCTGTGTTTGCTGCCGCCACTTGCTGCCGCTAAACAGGCAGAGGATTATAAACTCTGAAGTTAAAATACGTGTTCCAATGTCAGTGTTTTGATAAAAGAAGGGGTATTTATCTACTGGAAAAAGTCAGCGTTTTTATTAACCCTTACGCTGCCGTGAGCTAATGTGGCCAATATAAAATGTTGCAAAAATCCTGAAAAATGACTGAAACCATGGCACTTGGGCACTCATCTGAGAGTACTCAGTGAGAGCTATCCAATGAATACCAACTTGACAGGGTTTAGATGGTTTTCAAAAATATTTGTGTCGTTGTGCTTTGGACAAAAGTAGCCTCAGCATTGAAAGGGTTAAAATAAGGGTGCTTTTTTGTCCAGAAATCAGTGCTTTAGGGTATTTTCCAATTTTGATAACGAGCGTATGCGCCCCCTCTGTACCTGAGTGCCCCCCGGGATCTCTACCTTCCTTCAAGTCTCGATACCTAAAAGCAATGTACTGTACTACTGTACTACTTCATTTTCTCTGAACGTTCAGAGACAATGAAAATCAGTTCTGGAGCACGTGATAGATTGACCCTAAGAAAGCTGTGGTGTATGTGGTGTACCCGAGATGTTACGAGGCGAAACCGAGTAACCCCAAGGGTATGGCATACATGCACCACTTATTCAGAGGGGCACCGTATACCATAATTGGCTGCCTTCAACATTAATCACAGACCAAGAAAATCTACACGTTAGTGTGGTTGTTCGAATATCGGCAAATATTAGATGAAATAAAATAAGTCATGGATAGAAAATGTGTTAAGTGGGTAACATATTTGGAAACTGTTATAGCTCCAATTTTATGCTTTGTGAGCTTACGTCTCTTCCATTTGTACCCGTTCTATCTGGTATGTACAGGGGTCCGTCTGTGACAGGGGTCCCGTCCTCATCGAAAATGGCGCAAAGCTAACAATTCCAAGTCAGAATCTATAATTCATTTCAAGAGTCGAACAATGTTGTTCCACCGAATAACATTTGATAACACGTCTTAAATGTATAACATTTTGGTGGAAACTATTTTTTCTGCCATCTTGGGCTGCAGCGTGAGTAAAGCCTCAAAGGCCAAATGCACCACCAGAATGATTTAGGTTCAAAATGAGCTTATACGTGTCACCTTTCAAATAAGACCTCCCCCGAATCTGTCCTCTTCAGCACTAATCAGTTATAGCTTACAGAAGTCCAGCAAGTAACAGTCCTGAGGCAGCCACAGAGGGCCTCTATGCATCCCAAGATGCACTCTGTTTTTGACAGCTTCTAAGCACCAGCCTGTGTCACCTCTGGCCCTCGGTCTGACCAGGATGCCTCCAGGCACACATTAAATACACATACTGCCCTGGTGAACAGTCATTAAGGCTTTATTATTATTGCTTGCTTTGGATTGTCAAATCAGCTATCAGGATTTGTACCATGTGACCGGTCATTAAATCCCCATAATGCCCTGTGGCGCAGGGCATTAAATGTCACCTCATAATGCCCTCCAGAGCTTATTGTTGAAGGCATCCTGGTCAGACCGAGGGCTAGAGGCCCGAGGTCTGGTCAGGATGCCTGAAGGCGCACATTTAATACACATACTGCCCTGGTGAAAAGTTATTAAGGTTTTTATTATTGCTTCCCTGCATATGACGTTTCTTGTGGTCTAATTAATAGTATCTTGTGATATATAGTGTGCAGACCAACAATAAGCTCTGGAGGGCATTATGAGGTGACATTTAATGCCCTGCGTCACAGGGCATTATGGGGATTTAATGACCGGTCACATGGTACAAATCCTGATAGCTGATTGGACAATCCAAAGCAAGCAATAATAACGTAAGTTAAGGCTATGGAAGAGTGGCCATTCACTAGTCGTTAACAAAGACGCCTTTCATCCGGGTTTCTTACACCAGTCAATAATGACCATTATTATTGCTTGCTTTGAATTGTCCAATCAGCTATCAGGCAAGACAGTTTATTCCTATATTGCTTCAGTCTACCCAGCTGCAAAATGGGTACCTAGCATAAATAAGGCAGTGCTTAGAGCGTGTGCGCTATATACTGCCAGTTGCTCTGGAATATCCCTCGGGGGATTGAAATGGTTTCTGTGTGTACAGGCCTGCTAAGGGAGGAAGGTCGTGTGAACGTTTCGGTGGATACTAAACTATAAACCGAATACCTATATTGAATGCATGGAAAGTACAAACCCATAAGGTATTCAAAGCAAAATAATATAACGTGCCATGTCTAACATATACAATGGCTGGCAAACATAGAAAGGGGAGCGAATATAAAGTAAACTGACATGACTTATATACGACTGCTCGCAGAAAAAAGTAGGAAGGCGCAACAATATACGTACACGGTTTATTCATCTTTGAAAACAAGAATTAAATTGTGCTGGTCTGAAATTTAGATACTAGACTAGGAACTGGGGCAGTGAGTGCATCGGTTCGAAAGCACCAGCACAAACTGCCTAGTATATTACCCTCCTATTAGTATGTACGGTGGTGCAGGTATGAACGGCAGAAAAAAATTCCACTGTTTTTCCAAAAACAGCAGACTTTTTATGTTGTTTTCCAGAAATACAGCAGATTTTTTTTCTCCCGTTCTAAGTGTGGCATTACACAAAGAATAAAAGTAAGATCAGAAAACGTCTACACATGACATTTTCATCACTCTTTACGTGGTGATGGCTCGTTAACTTTAATTCGGGCACGCATATTTCTGCTATGTCTGAAAAAAGAACAAGAAAAAGAAGATTCTATTCCGACGTCCATATCAGTGTTTGACCCGAGCGTTCTATTGGTTTAACTAACGACGGCGGATAAGTGAACCGACCAACTTTATGCCCAGATCTACTTCGGGGAACGTACGAGCCTGTAAATTTTATGGGTCTCATACGAGCCAAGAATTTTTTTCAGGGCTCTACGAGCCATGAAGATTGAAGTTATTGTCGTACCAACCATCAGGTGATGCAGGTGTTGAAATTTCTGCACCCGCAAAGGCTGAAAAAAGGTCCAAATTTCCGGGCCCGCGCGAGCCCGCTGATCCGGCCCCAGATTATCGCCGGGAGCAAGTTGGCCATATCAGGTGCAGGGTGCCGAGCTTGCACGAGAGCCCTGCCCGATCTCGTAAGAGCCCGTGAATCTTTTTTCGATGTTGAAAGTTGAAGAAAACAGTCTGTGTGCATTGCACTAGACCGCCCAGGATGAGGGCTCTCCCGAGAATCAGCAAGTACAAATGTAGTATACAAATGGGGTTCGACGGACAAACCCCCCTCCCAGTTATATTTTTTTTCTGCCATTTTAGGCTAAATCGTGATTAGGTATTTGTAAGTGATGGAGGAAACCGGAGTTGCTGGCGAAAATCTCCGCCAAACCCCAAGTCAATGACAACTTTCTCACATGCTCTGGCCGCCCCCCCCCCCCCCTCTATAACTAAAAAAAATGCTGATTTTCTTGCTAAATATCGCCATTCTAATTCTTGCGCTGAACCAATGAGTTGAATTGCCCCTCAGTTAAAGCAAATCCCATTCATACAGAGCTAACCCCGGACATCGAAATTTTGGAAACACCCCTGCAATACTGTAAGTAAAACAGTCACCTCTTGATTCGAATCAGGACAAGCGTCGATCGTAAGATGATCCGCTGCACCATCAATACCACTATGAAGAAAGAGTGTGCTTAAATTGATTTAAAAAAGGTTTTTCATTGAAACGGAAAATGACGAACACTTTATTTTGCGCTGTCTGCAGCCCAACCCCAAAGTACGTAGAGAAAACCTTCTGCTTAAGGCTTGCACATTCTTGCCATCTTTTAATTATTTAAATACCACTGATTAATTGGTTATTACTGTCCAACTGTGATATAATCTTTTTAGTGTCAAAATCTGTTCTAAAATGCTAAACATCAGAACAGATGTGTCCCAAACTGATATCATGTGATATTTTCTCTAAGACATTGTTTATTCTTCTTTGTTCATATTGTATGGTCTCTCGTTGGTCAAAGTTGACCGTCCATTGTTTTACCATGCCGTATATGTATTATTCAACTAGTGATAAGGCCTTAAAAAACTTTTCTTATCTTATCTTATCTTATCTTATCTTATCTTATCCTATCTTATCTTATCTAGTATTGTTATAGGTTCCCCGTACCCCTCCTCCCCCACCTACTCCAGGTAACTGCTTGGCTTTCACAATTTCCTTGGAAATCACTTCTGTTCCGAATTTCTGCACCAAATTAGTGATTTTCTTACTATCTTGAAGTGAGACAGAAGTTTGTAATGAATATCCGCACTGATACAGAAAATCTGACTTTGACGTTGGTGCAACTAGTCTTCAAGGAATTGTGCTAAATGTATCACCGCTTAACTCATTCACATGTGGAACGTACGTGCTTAATCTTATGTATATATTTGTGAAATATCATCTATCTGTATGTATGTATGTATGTATGTATATGTATGTATGTGTGTGTGTATGTATGTATGTATGTATGTATGTATGTATGTATGTACGTACGTACATACGTACGTATGTATGTATGTATGTATGCATGTATGTATGTATGTATGTATGTGTGTGTGTGTATGTATGTATGTATGTATGTATGTATGTATGTATGTATGTACGTACGTACATACGTACGTATGTATGTATGTATGTATGTATGTATGTGTCTGTATCTATGTAATATATATACCTATCCATGTATGTGTCTATGTATGTACATGCACATGGGTGCGGATTATGTCCTCAGTCTTTAGCTTTACATCATTGAAAACCTTTTTTGTTAGAAATACTTCTACATTCGGTACACATCGCCCTTTTGGTGAGCAATTAGTTGTCGTAAATCCGTATCATTAACCGCATTAATAAATGCACTCACCTGTGGGAACGTACTCCTCGTTTGAGAGCAATAGCGACACCGCGTTACTATTCAAAAGCATGCATTAAGTCATCATCACGCTAATGTTATTTTTGTTATAGCGATTATTATTATTATTATTATTATTATTATTATTATTATTATTGTTATTATTATTATTATTATTATTATTATCATCATCATTAGCAGTATCTTTATCATTATTATCATTATTATTATTATTATTATCACTAATCTTTTTTATATCATCATCATCATCATCATTATTCAAAAAATATGTATAATCATCATCATTTCTTTAATGATGGGTTCTTAAAGCCCATTCAGCTATCTACCGGTAGGTTTAAAGTCTAAATGTCAGTTTATCCTCTAAGCCTAAGGTGCCCCCTTAGGGCGTTTGTCATTAAATTGAATAAATATAATTGATTCTAGCTTAGAGTTTGCGTGAATCCCATTTAATAACCACTCGAACCACAAAGGTAGCACACCTCCCACTGCTAAGCCATTTTCAGCTGTCAGATTATGGGGGAATCCCTCCTGTGAAGACAATGGTCATACGTGCCAAATAATGGCTGCTCCCTATGCGATGGCTGCTTCCACTCATTTGCATATTGCTGCAACATTCTCCATTTTGTAACTTTACACCACGGCTTCCGTTGTTTCACCCCAAAAACCTGCAAATTCTCATGTATTTCATTTATTGCGGTTTTTGCGTCGTCTTCCTTGGGAAACCCTGGAAACCAGCGGTCTTGGAAAAATCGGAATATTTAAGTAGAGGGAAAAAACATTAACATAATTTATTAAAACCCACATGTGCTCTCGCAGACTTTATTATTGTGGGGTCTTAATTTTGCCTCTTCCTGCAAGGATCGGATTTTAAGCTTCTAATTCAAGGTTGCCGTAAAAGACCCTGAATTTTAGAGCGTGGGAACACGAAAGGTGAGTCTGAAATATTTTCTATTTATAATGAATATACCAGAATGGTAAAATTATTATCATAATTTATAAACAACGCGCCTCTCGCAGTCCCGGTGTCACAGATTCCTGCCAGTCGCAGCCGGAATGATGCTTTTAAAACTGGGACTGGCGTTTCTACCAAAACCGATCGATATTCACAGTTTTCTTTTGTCCGAAGTGAAATCTGAAGGTTTTTCTCATGTTTACCGGCTTGTGTGGGTTTGTTTTTGTTATTAGCATAATTTATGGTAAGACCAAAAGTGTGTATGTATTATTAAAAATTATAATTAAGACATAATGCTGGGATAGTAAAGAGGCCTAAATGGGGGATCAGAAAATAATCAATTACCCATGTTAAATCAGTTTTTTTCATTTATAGTGGTCAGAATTGGTTCTAATCAGTTTGCATCCTTTATTTTTAGCTGTAGTAATTTAGCATAGGGATTAGGGAATATAGTATTACATTTATTAGCCTTATTTGGCGTTCTGAGCCCTGAAAGCTATTGTTCTCCCAGCATAATGATTTAGATAGGGGCCCTATTCGAGAGGTGGCTCATTTCAGGATTTAAGAGATAATCAATTACCACTGCAGATGGGGGTCTCAAGCTTTTATGGGAGGCGTGGGCATCTGATTTTCATTCTGCATACATCTTGGCATGATTTATGGGAAATCGGAGATTCCATTGCATTAAAAGCTATAGAGGTAGAGAGCTCAGATGGCTAAGACTAAGTAGGTATTTCTCACATAGGTGAATATTCCAAAATCCCTGCAATACACAAAGGAAGTCAATCACAACCATATACTGGGAAATCACAATCACAGGAAAATGAATTTGTATTTATTTCAGTTATATATTTCAATTCATTTCTTTTTAATTCTGAAACATGAATAAAGAATTTAGAGAGGAGATATGGTATTTTTAGAATAATTGATTGGTGCCCCCCCCCCCTCTTTTATCAAACAACCCTTACATTTGAAGTATCGAAACAAAATATCAAATAATGAGGCTTGTTAGATAATAGACTCGTGAATACATTGTATCAAATTGTATCTTTAGCAAACATATTATACATATTGTACCTAAAAAAATATTTATTGGTTTAGCTGTTACTAGCGATACATATATTATCACTCAAAATAAGGAGACAAAAATGGTTGTGGGCTCAAAATTCTATTGAAAGGGTATGCAGATTCACATCCATAGATTTTTCTCAGTGGCAGAGAGGGAATATTGCAACTTACCAAACAGAAAATCATAATTGCTAAAAGTTAACAGTCCTGTCAGAGTAAAAATCAAAAAAATATTTTTGTGAGGAATTCCTAAAAGATATCAATTTTAAGCACTTAATATTTTATTTTCACCTCATTATAACCTCCATGACATTGCACAGCAGGACATTGTACCTTCTATGTGGTTTTCGACTTCATTTGACTTAAATTGTATTCATTCCAGGATTGGACTTAATTGTGTAGTCTACACCCATATATAAATTTTCACAATTTAATATTTTGTTTGAGTTCTTACTGTTTGAGTAGGGTATATAGTGTTTTTACTTTCTATTTGCTAGCCTAACCATTCCAAAATAATCTGAACCTTTCTACAAATTTTGAAGAACTGTTTTTGACTGTGATTTATTCTCCATATTGGGCTCAGGTACTCAAACAAGTATGATGTATAAGGGGGGACCATTTGATATTCTTGGGTGGGGGGGGGGGGCTATCCTTTTCTTAATCTGGTCAGATTTTTTTCTTTTCTGGCACAGCAAGAAATTCTCGATATTCAGGGCCAGAATAATTTTTTCTTATCTTTCAGGGCCAGAAATTATTTTTCCCTAAAAAATTTTTTCCCCCTCCCAGAATATCAAATGGTCCACCCAAGCTTGAAACTGCTTAGATACTTCAAAATGACTTCTCAATAAAATTGTGACAAGTTTAAGTTTTTCAAGGGGTGAAAGGTAAACCAGTAAGTACTGCTCATAATTCCATTCTGCAAGTCTTGGTGCTTAGTCAATTGGGCGCAATGGGCGGGTTTCAAAGCAAAGTTACTCTGGAAGATAATAGAGAAAATATAATTCACAAGTCATTCGAATCATCGTGAAAGAGTTGTAGGTTGAATTTTCATTGATACTTCTTGAAATATTAAAAAAAAGATGCTTTCTCTCGAATTATATCATTAAAATAATCCAGTGAATTGAAGGCAGTGGTGAGATGAATGGGTTAAGAATTCGCTCCCATTTTCCAGCTAATGAATATTGATATCCAGGGAAGCTTGGTTCAGATGGTAAAATTTTAGAAGTGGAATGAAGTGAGCATAGCCAGTCACAGACAGATGTGAGGACAGACTGACAGACAGCGTGCAGAATGCTACGAGAGCCGGGTCACTGTCTCTGAGAGCAGAGAGACTATAAATAGAACCAGGCCTTGTCACATAATACTCAGCCTTGGCGGTGCCACGAAATAGCATCTCTCTCTCTCT
>OZ012696.1:32995316-33031271 GCA_963942565.1 Maea johnstoni
GAGAGAGAGAGAGAGATAGATAGATGTAATTATATATATATATATATATATATATATATATATATATATATATATATATATATATATATATATATATATATATATATATATATATATATATATATATATACCGTAAATTCTCGCAAATCTCAGACACTTTTTATTAATTACGATTTTCATTGGCTGATTGTGGCCGGAATTTTCCGAAAATAGCGATTAAAGCTCAGGCACTGTGGCCGAAATTGACCTTGTAGCTGAAATATATATATATATATATATATATATATATATATATATATATATATATATATATATATATATATATATATATATATATATATATATATATATATATATATATATAATATTATATATATTTATATATATATATATATATATATATATATATATATATATATATATATATATATATTTATATATATATACATACATACATACGTACATACATACATACATACATATATATATATATATATATATATATATATATATATATATATATATATATATATATATATATATATATATATATATATATATATATATATATATATATCAAACTCAGAGTAATGTGAGAAAAGTACCCTTATCATCTATATGCACTATTTTAAAAAGCCCCTTTGTACGCAAGTTGTCATATTTAGCATTTAATGATTCCCTTAGCTTAGACTGACTGTGTCTGTTGTTACAGGATTATTCCTTGATAAATACTTGAAGGGTTGTTGTCTGGAATTAATAGGTTACGGTCAGGCTGATCACAGAGCTAGGTATGTAAATGACCACTCCAGCTTGAGTGCTTACCCACTTGGCCATGGCAATTTGCATTCATAAAGGTTTGGTCAACTAAATGGGCCTCTATATATTTAAAGGTGGGACGTCCAGTGAGGCGAAGGTTAACCCTTCTAATGCTGCGGTCCAAATCACAAGAATGAAAAGATTTTTGAAAACCATCTAGATCCTGTGATGTTGGTATTCATTGGATAGCTCTCACAGAGTACTCTCAGATGAGTACTCATGTGCTAGGATTTTAGTCATTTTTCAGGGGTTTTGAATTAGTTTGTATTGGCCAAATTAGTTAGCAGCAGCATAGTGGTTAACACAAAATGACTATCAGAACAGTAGGTTTTCCCCTTTACCAGCGACCCTCCCCACTAAAAGTGCATGACCAGGTCACAACACCCATAACTTTTCTGAGTTCATTATACATGTTCCCAAAAAATATACACCCTTCCTGAGCTGTGTGATATATTTCTAAAAGTTGTGCCATATTTTGAAAGTTGCGCGATATTTTTAACAAAGTTGAACGATATTTTGAAAGTTGCCTGATATTTTGAGAGTTGAATAAATATCACTTTGGCATGCCATAGTCACTGTATACAAAAGCCTTAATGAGTTAAACCCCCATTCTATAAACTAACTTTTCTAATATACACAAGAAAACCATAGCTATGGTACTCGAAATGCAACCTCCTCACTATTAGCTCTTCCAAAATATAATAAATCAATTGGCCAAAAATGCATTTCATACTCAGGGCCCAAAGTTTGGAACTGCAATCAGATGTGCACCATCTCTACCCCGGGGGGGGGGGCACTCAGGTACAGAGGGGGCTGCACCCGCGTTATGTATTTCGCGGTAGAAGGGGTCTTTTTTAAGACCTCCGCATGTCCGCGATTTTGTAAAAGAAGGGCACTTTCTGTACCCAGGTACGAAGTATGGGGGGGGGGAGGTGAAAATCCCCTCACAATCCACGAAATATACGCGGCTCGGACGTCGAGTGACTCCCGAAGTGACTGGGCTTCTGTGTTTGCTGCCGTCATTTGCTGCCGCTAAACAGGCAGAGGATTATACACTCTGAAGTTAAAATACGTGTTCCCGTCATCCAATGTCAGTGTTTTGATAAAAGAAGGGGTATTCATCTACTGGAAAAAGTCAGCGTTTTTATTAAAATAAGGGTGCTTTTTTGTTCAGAAATCAGTGCTTTAGGGGTATTTTCCAATTTTGATAACGAGCGTATGCGCCCCCCTCTGTACCTGAGTGCCCCCCGGGATCTCTACCTTCCTTCAAGTCTCGATACCTAAAAGCAATGTACTGTACTACTGTACTACTTCATTGTCTCTGAACGTTCAGAGACAATGAAAATCAGTCCTGGAGCACGTGATAGATGGACCCTAAGAAAGCTGTGGTGTATGTGGTGTACCCGAGATGTTACGAGGCGAAACCGAGTAACCCCAAGGGTATGGCATACATGCACCACATATTCAGAGGGGTAGCTTATACCATAATTGGCTGCTTTCAAAATTAATCACAGACCAAGAAAATCTTGGCAAATATAGCTTAGTATTAAAATAATAGGTTCTATACGCTAGTGTAATTATTCGAATATCGGCAAATATTAGATACAATAAAATAAGTCATGGATAGAAAATGTGTAAAGTGGATAATATATTTGGAAACTGTTATAGCTCCAATGTTATGTACTGTACTACTGTACTACTTCATTGTCTCTGAACGTTCAGATATATTTGTGAGCTTACGTCTCTTCCATTTGTACCCTATCTATATGGTATGTACAGGGGTCCGTCTGTGACAGGGGTCCCGTCCTCATCGAAAAATGGCGCAAAGCTAAAAATTCCAAGTCAGAATCTATACTTCATTTCAAGAGTCGAGCAATGTTGTTCCACCGTATAACATTTAATAACACGTCTTAAATGTATGACATTTTGGTGGAAACTATTTTTCTGCCATATTGGGCTGCAGTGTGACTGGTCATTATTGACTGGTGTAAGAAACACGGATGAAAGGCGTCTTTGTTAACGACTATTGAATGGCCACTCTTTCATAGCCTCAACTTACGATGGTACAAGTTTTTCTGCCGTTCACACCTGCACCATCGTATTAACTGGACTAAAACCTACACAAGAAAAAATTCACAGGCTCATATGAGCCCGGACAGGTACTGTATTGTATTGTATTGTGTGTGTACACGGGGACAAAGTAGCTCAGTTGATTAGGCGTCGGACTACTTATCAGTAGGTCGCTGGTTCAATTCCCGGCCGGGGCACTTTAGTCTGTTCTTGGGCGCAAGACAGTTTATTCCATATTGCTTCAGTCTACCCAGCTGCAAAATGGGTACCTAGCATAAATAAGGTAGTGCTTAGAGCATGTGCGCTATATGCTGCCAGTTGCTCTGGAATATCCCCCGGGGGATTGAAATGGTTTCCGTGTGTACAGGCGGAAGGTCGTGTGAATATTTAGGTGGATACAAGACTATAAACCGAATACCTATATTGACTGCACGGAAAGTACAAACCCATACGGTATTGAAAGCAAAATAATATAACGTGCCATATGTAACATATACAATTGCTGGCAAACATAGAAAGGGGAGTGAAGATAAAGTAAACTGACATGAATTATATACGACTGCACGCAGAAAAAAAGTAGCTAGGCGCAACAATATACGTACACGGGTTATTCATCTTTGAAAACAAGAATTAAATTGTGCTGTTGTGAAATTTAGATACTAGACTAGTAACTGGGGCAGTGAGTGCATCGGTTCGAAAGCACCAGCACAAACTGCCTAGTTATATTACCCTCCTATTAGTATGTACGATGGTGCAGGTATGAACGGCAGAAAAAAAAATCCACTGTTTTTCAAAAAACAGCAGACTTTTTATGTTGTTTTCCAGAAATACAGCAGATTTTTTTTCTCCCGTTCTAAGTTACACAAAGAATAAAAGTAAGATCAGAAAACGTCTACACATGACATTTTCATCACTCTTTACGTGGTGATAGCTAGTTTACTTTAATTCGGGCACGCATCTTCCTGCTGTGTCTGAAAAAGGAACAAGACAATAAAGAATCTATTCCGACGTCCATATCAGTGTTTGACCCGAGGGTTCTATTGGTTTAACTAACGACGGCGGACAAGTGAACCGACCAACTGTATGCCCGGCTCTACTTCGGGGAACGTACGAGCCTGTACATTTTATGGGGCTCGTACGGACCCAGATTTTTTTCAGGGCTCTACGAGCCAAGAAGGTTGAATTTATTGTCGTACCAATCATCAGGTGATGCAGGTGTTGAAATTTCTGCATCCGCAAAGGCTGAAAAAAGATTTAAATTTCCGGGCCCGCGCGAGCCCGCTGATCCGGCCCCAGATTATCGCCGGGCGCAAGTTGGACATATCGGGTGCAGGGTGCCAAGCTCGTACGAGCCCTGCCCGATCTCGTAAGAGCCCGTGAACCGTTTTCGATGTTGCGAGTTGAGAGGCAAAAAACAGTGTGTGTGCATTGCACTAGACCGCCCAGGATGGGGGCTCTCCCGAGAATCAGCAAGTAGTAGAATAGCGTATACAAATGGGGTTCGACGGACAAATCCCCCCTCCCAATTATATTTTTTTCTGCCATTTTAGGCTAAATCGTGATTAGGTATTTGTAAGTGATGGAGGAAACCGGAGTTGCTGGCGAAAATCTCCGCCAAACCCCAAGTCAATGACAACTTTCTCACATGCTCTGGCCGCCCCCCCCCCCCCTACAACTAAAAAAATGCTGATTTTCTTGCTTAATATCGCCATTCTAATTCTTGCGCTAAACCAATGAGTTGAATTGCCTCTCAGTTAAAGCAAATCCCATTCATACAGAGCTAACCCCGGACATCGAAATTTTGGAAACACCCCTGCAATACTGTTAGTAAAACAGTCACCTCTTGATTCGAATCAGGACAAGCGTCGGTCGTAAGATGGTACGCTGCACCATCAATACCACGATGAAGAAAGAGTGTGCTTCACTTGGTTTAAATAAGGTTTTTTTTATTGAAACGGAAAATGACGAACACTTTTTTTTGCGCTGTCTGCAGCCCAACCTCAAAGTACATAGAGAACACCTTCTGCTTAAGGCTTGCACATTCTTGCCATCTTTTAATTATTTAAAAATCACTGATTAATTGGTGTTCTTACTGTCCAACTGTGATATAATCTTTTTAGTGTCAAAACCTGTTCTAAAATGCTAAACATCAGAACAGATGTGTCCTAAACTGATATCATGTGATATTTTCTTTAAGACATTGTTTATTCTTCTTTGTTCATATTGTATGGCCTCTCGTTGGTCAAAGTTGACCGTCCATTGTTTTACCATGCCCGCAGCCGTATATGTATTATTCAACTATGAATAAGGCCTTAATAACTTTTCTTATCTTATCTTATCTTATCTTATCTTATCTTATCTTATCTTATCTTATCTAGTATTGTTATAGGTTCCCCGTACCCCTCCTCCCCCACCCACTCCAGGTAACTGCTTGGCTTTCACAATTACCTTGGAAATCACTTTTGTTCCGAATTTCTGCACCAAATTAGTGATATTCTCACTATCTTGAAGTGAAACAGAAGTTTGTAATAAATATCCGCACTGATACAGAAAATCTGACTTTGACGTTGGTGCAACTAGTCTTCAAGGAATTGTGCTAAATGTATCACCGCTTAACTCATTCACATGTGGAACGTATGTGCTTAATCTTATGTATATATTTGTGAAATATCATCTTTCAAAAAGTATGTATGTGTGTGTGTGTGTATGTATGTATGTAGGTGTGTATGTGTGTGTGTGTGTGTGTGTGTGTGTGTGTGTGTGTGTATGTATGTATGTATGTATGTTTGTACGTATGTATGTATGTATATATGTATGTATGTATGTATGTATGTGTCTGTATCTATGTAATATATATACGTATCTATGTATGTGTCTATGTATGTACTATGCACATGGGTGCAGATTTTGTCCTCAGTCTTTAGCTTTACATCATTGAAAACCTTTTTTGTTAGAAATACTTCTACATTCGGTACACATCGCCCTTTTGGTGAGCAATTAGTTGTCGTGAATCCGTATCATTAACCGCATTAATAAATGCACTCACCTGTGGGAACGTACTCCTCGTTTGAGAGCAATAGCGACACCGTGTTACTATTCAAAACATACATTAAGTCATCATCACGATAATGTTATTGTTGTTATAGCGATTATTATTATTATTATTATTATTATTATTATTATTATTATTATTATTATTACTATTATTATTATTATTATTATTAATATTATTATTATTGTTGTTATTATTATTATTATTATTATTATTATAATTATTATTTTATTATATTATCATAATTATTATTATTATTATTATTATTATTATTATTATTATTATTGTTATTATTATTATTATTATTATCACTAATCTACTTTATATCATCATCATCATTATTATCATCATCATTTCTTTAATGATGGGTTCTTAAAGCCCATTCAGCTATCTACCGGTAGGTTTAAAGTCTAAATGTCAGTTTATCCTCTAAGCCTAAGGTGCCCCTTAGGGCGTTTGTCATTTAATTGAATAAATATAATTGATTCTATCAGAGAGTTTGCGTGAATCCCATTTAATAACCACTCGAACCACAAAGGTAGCACACCTCCCACTGCTAAGCCATTTTCAGCTGTCAGATTATGGGGGAATCCCTCCTGTGAAGACAATGGTCATACGTGCCAAATAATGGCTGCTCCCTATGCGATGGCTGCTTCCACTCATTTGCATATTGCTGCAACATTCTCCATTTTGTAACTTTACACCACGGCTTCCGTTGTTTCAACCCAAAAACCTGCAAATTCTCATGTATTTCATTTATTGCGGTTTTTGCGTCGTCTTCCTTGGGAAACCCTGGAAACCAGCGGTCTTGGAAAAATCGGAATATTTAAGTAGAGGGAAAAAACATTAACATAATTTATTAAAACCCACATGTGCTCTCGCAGACTTTATTATTGTGGGGTCTTAATTTTGCCTCTTCCTGCAAGGATCGGATTTTAAGCTTCTAATTCAAGGTTGCCGTAAAAGACCCTGAATTTTAGAGCGTGGGAACACGAAAGGTGAGTCTGAAATATTTTCTATTTATAATGAATATACCAGAATGGTAAAATTATTATCATAATTTATAAACAACGCGCCTCTCGCAGTCCCGGTATCAGAGATTCCTGCCAGTCGCAGCCGGAATGATGCTTTTAAAACTGGGACTGGCGTTTCTACCAAAACCGATCGATATTCACAGTTTTCTTTTGTCCGAAGTGAAATCTGAAGGTTTTTCTCATGTTTACCGGCTTGTGTGGGTTTGTTTTTGTTATTAGCATAATTTATGGTAAGACCAAAAGTGTGTATGTATTATTAAAAATTATAATTAAGACATAATGCTGGGATAGTAAAGAGGCCTAAATGGGGGATCAGAAAATAATCAATTACCCATGTTAAATCAGTTTTTTTCATTTATAGTGGTCAGAATTGGTTCTAATCTGTTTGCATCCTTTATTTTTAGCAGTAGTAATTTAGCATAGGGATTAGGGAATATAGTATTACATTTATTAGCCTTATTTGGCGTTCTGAGCCCTGAAAGCTATTGTTCTCCCAGCATAATGATTTAGATAGGGGCCCTATTCCAGAGGTGGCTCATTTCAGGATTTAAGAGATAATCAATTACCACTGCAGATGGGGGTCTCAAGCTTTTATGGGAGGCGTGGGCATCTGATTTTCATTCTGAATACATCTTGGCATGATTTATGGGAAATCGGAGATTCCATTGCATTAAAAGCTATAGAGGTAGAGAGCTCAGGTGGCTAAGACTAAGTAGGTATTTCTCACATAGGTGAATATTCCAAAATCCCTGCAATACACAAAGGAAGTCAATCACAACCATGTACTGGGAAATCACAATCACAGGAAAATGAATTTGTATTTATTTCACTTATTCAGTTATATATTTCAATTCATTTCTTTTTAATTCTGAAACATGAATAAAGAATTTAGATAGGAGATATGGTATTTTTAGAATAATTGATTGGTGCCCCCCCTCTTTTATCAAACAACCCTTACATTTGAAGTATCGAAACAAAATATCAAATAATGAGGCTTGTTAGATAATAGACTCATGAATACATTGTATCAAATTGTATCTTTAGCAAACATATTATACATATTGTACCTAAAAAAATATTTATTGGTTAGGCCACACCAAGTTTATTATTCGTCTTACGGATGCGGCGACTTTGATTTGCTGTTTTGAGAAAAAAAATAAAATCAAGATTCCTATTTTATTTTTATTTTTTTAAGCGGCGACGAAATTTAAAGCCAAACATTAAAACAAAATCACCCTAAGTTGATCAGCAACTTCTCTGCTGACCCTCATAGTCAAGTATGATCAGTGCCGAGGCATGGAGATAAGGGTGGCGGACAAGTGCAAATAGCAATCGAGTTTACCTACCTTATCATCGTCTCTTAAGAGGCCGTTATCTGGTTATAGACACTGTCTTCTCCATCGGTAAATAAAGCGGCCATTTTGGAGAGTAATGTTCTGAGATCACGCTCACAGCGAGATTATCGCTGTGAACGTGACTTCAGATCAAGATGGCAGCCGGCGGCCTTTATTTACCTTGGAGACGAGACAACTGTCTATAACCAGATAACAGCCCCTTTGGAAACGATGATAAGGTAAGTAAACTATAGAGCTCTTTGCCGACTTGATAAGAGCATGCCTTAACGTGACATTCACTAGTTATCCAGGTGAAGGAGTAACTTGCTCGCACTTTGTTGGGCGGACTACAGATAAAAAAAACTCCACAAGCTCAACTCAAAACTGTCATGTTTTCTTTCTTTTTTATCCCAAACAATTCGGACTGGCAAAATATTTTAAGGCTAGTTAAATTTTAAGCAGCTAGCCCTGCTTTGCTAGTTGAAATTTGGTTAATGTCAAGGCCTGAATAGGTTCATAACATGACTTGATGCAGAAAAAAATCTAAGTCCTACACTATCAACTAAAATGGCTGCCACATATCTTAACTATGGTTTGTATATTAAGTTGTTGATTTTCGGCCCAAAATGGCTAGTTATGAATTTCAAAATTACATGTGGCGAGGGCGTTCTGGTTATGCTAGCAATGTAAATTTTATTAGGCAGAGCCTTTATTTTTTTTTGCTGAAGCAGTACTTAAATAACATGGTACATCAGCCTTTGGGTTGTTTCAAGTTTACTTTCACTCTTTATTTTTGCTCTTCATAAACTGCTTCCAAAGTTTCGTTTCTAATAATGGTTCTGGGTACAAATTATATAGATCATGAAAAATAAAAGTATAGCAACTGATTGCTATCTTGACACATATTCGAGATATCCATTTTTAGGAAGAAATGATACTGTGATCAATTAGAATCACAGGTGGAACTAAATTTGATGCTCACAAATCTGTTCATTCTTTACTTTTTTTTCAAACTTGGCACTTCTGATGCAAAGTCAAGATATTTCATGGCTTCAATTATATATTTTTTGCCATGAAAACCTGTAATGAAATACATAATAAAACATAACCAGTAAATAAATGTAATTTCAGTATATGTTTTTATTTTATATTTTTCTCTACATTTTTACTTTGTCTATGAGCAAATCCTTCAGACTGCTTAAGGCAGTGCAACCATATTCTGTTACAAAACTTTGATACATAGTATTTGGGGGTGTCATGGACCTGTTAGTCCTATAGGTCACATGCAGGACAAGGGTTAAAACTGCTTGATTAGTATAACCATAATCTGTTGTGAAATACTTCGGATTTTAACGCGAAAAACATTGACCGGTTAAAGTCTGGAAGCCTGATTTTATTTTTATTTTTTTTGGAGTCAGACGAAGAATTTTTTTACCAAAAAATCCGTAAGACGAACAATCAACTTGGTGTGGCCTTAAGCTGTTACTAGCGATGTATATTATCACTCAAAATAAGGAGACAAAAATGGTTGTGGGCTCAAAATTCTATTGAAAGGGTATGCAGATACACATCCATAGATTTTTCTCAGTGGCACAGAGGGAATTTTGCAACTTACCAAACCAAAAAGTCATAATTGCTAAAAGTTAATTTCAGTCCTGTCAGAGTAAAAATCAAAAAAAAATTGTGGGGAATTTCTAAAAGATATCAATTTAAAGTATTTAATATTTTATTTGCACCTCATTATAACCTCCATGACGTTGCACAGCAGGACATTGTACCTTCTATGTGGTTTTCGACTTCATTTGACTAAATTGTGTTCATTCCAGGATTGGGCTTAGATGTGTAGTCTAAGCCCATATATAAATTTTCACAATTTAATATTTTGTTTGAGTCCTTACTGTTTGAGTAGGGTATATAGTGTTTTTACTTTCTATTTGCTAGCCTAACCATTCCAAAATAATCTGAACCTTTCTACAAATTTTGAAGAACTGTTTTTGACTGTGATTTATTCTCCATATTGGGCTCAGGTACTCAAACAAGTATGATTTATAAGGGGGGACCATTTGATATTCTTGGGTGGGGGGGGGGGGGGGGCGCTATCCTTTTCTTAATCTGGTCAGATTTTTTTTTCTTTTCTGGCACAGCAAGAAATTCTCGATATTCAGGGCCAGAATATTTTTTTCTTATCTTTCAGGGCCAGAAATTATTTTTCCCTAAAAAAATTATTTTCCCCCTCCCAGGATATCAAATGGTCCACCCAAGCTTGAAACTGCTTAGATACTTCAAAATGACTTCTCAATAAAATTGTGACAAGTTTAAGTTTTTCTAGGGGTGAAAAGGTAAACCAGTAAGTACTGCTCATAATTCCATTCTGCAAGTCTTGGTGCTTAGTCAATTGGGCGCAATGGGCGGGTTTTCAAAGCAAAGTTACTCTGGAAGATAATAGAGAAAATATAATTCACAAGTCATTCGAATCATTGTGAAAGAGTTGTAGGTTGAATTTTCATTGATGCTTCTTGAAATATTAAAAAAAAAAGATGCTTTCTCTCGAATTATATCATTAAAATAATCCAGTGAATTGAAGGCAGTGGTTAGATGAAGGGGTTAAGAATTCGCTCCCATTTACCAGCTAATGAATATTGATATCCAGGGAAGCTTGGTTCAGATGGTAAAATTTTAGAAGTGGAATGAAGTGAGCGTAGCCAGTCACAGACAGATTTGAGGACAGACTGACAGACAGCGTGCAGAATGCTACGAGAGCCGGGTCACTGTCTCTGAGAGCGGAGAGACTATAAATAGAACCAGGCCTTGTCACATAATACTCAGCTTTGGCGGTGCCACGAAATAGCATCTCTCTCTCTCTCTCTCTCTCTCTCTCTCTCTTCTCTCTCTCTCTCTCTCTCTCTCTCCTCTCTCTCTCTCTCTCTCTCTCTCTCTCTCTCTCTCTCTCTCTCTCTCTCTCTCTCTCTCTCTCTCTCTCTCTCTCTCTCTCTCTCTCTCTCTCTCTCTCTCTCTCTCTCTCTCTCTCTCTCTCTCTCTCTCTCTCTCTCCCCCCCCCCCCCCCCCCTCACTAACTCCCTCCCTCCCTCATTTTTCTGTTCGCTTTTATTGAATTAACATGGCATTGTTGGCCAGCCAGTCCCTAAATAGCTTTTTTCTCACCTGGGCGGTCATTAGTTTTCTTGGCAGATTTGCTGTGAATAAGTAATAAGGTGAATGTTAACAGGCAATCTAGTTGTGCCACTGTCTGATGAGGGAGGTGGGGTTTTGACCTTATAAGTGCTAGGGAGGAAACAGAATTATATTGTCCAACACCTGTAGTGGTGCCGTAGCAGGGACTTATAGCCAGGACCCGTCCTGCCTGTCTTTTGGGTTGGCAGTTTCCTGAAAACTTCCTTTTTGGACAGGCAAAAATTCCTATGAAGAATTTTCCATTTTGACTTATGGGCGATAATAACCAACTATTTTCCTAACAAACCAGCTTCTATGACAAAGCTGAAGTGTAAATTGCCCTTTTTGACACACAAGGCTATCAAATGAAGCTGGTATAAGGATTTGAAGTAGATTAGTAGCTAAATCTGGACGGGCAGAAATTTTTAATTTGTTGCTTTGGACAGGCCGTTTTGAAAACCTGGCTAAGACTCTGCATGTAGTCTTAGCGTCTGGGCATCATTTGGACACCTAAACCCTCGAAAATTATCCTTCGGAACACCCATTTTTTTTTGGGGGGGGGGGGGGGGGGAGTGATTTCTTAAAATGTCCATTTAAAGCAAGTACAGGTGAACTTGGATATGACGGACCACTGTACGACAGACTTTTGCATATGACGGACGATATGCTTGGTCCCAGTCCGATGCATATCAAGTATTCGTCATATGTATATGATGGATTTTGCATATGACGGACCAATTTTTGATCCCATTGAGTCCGTCATATCCAAGTTCACCTGTAATTGATTTTTTTTCACCGCGATACCAATCCATGACATTGTATTTGTAAGGACAGCATGCCTTATTTCAAATTAAGGCAATACAAGGTTGTGGTTGTAAATTGAGTATATATTGTTGTTTCTGTTGAAATTTAGGATGCTCCAAAATTTTGAGAAGGACTTAAAATAGGGTTAGTAAATGAAATAGGGTTAGTGGATGTCACTGGATGAAATAGGGTTAGTGGATGAAATAGGGTTAGTAGATGAAATTGAGTTAGTGGTTGAAATAAGCTTAGTGGATGAAATAGGGTTTGTAGATAAAATATGGTTAATAGATGAAATGGGGTTAGTAGATGAAATTGAGTTAGTGGATGAAATAGGGTTAGTGGATGAAATAGGGTTAGTAGATGAAATAGGCTTAGTAGATAAAATAGGGTCAGAGGATGAAATAGGGTTAGTAGATGAAATGGGGTTAGTGGATGAAATGGGGTTAGTAAATGAAATAGGGTTAGTGCATGAAATAGGGTTAGTGCATGAAATAGGGTTAGTAGATAAAATAGGGTTAGTGGATGCATGTTAACTAATATTCACTGACATAGCATAAATGACCATGTAGTAAAGAAAAAAGACACATCGTACATGATGGTCAGCAGTATTCATTTCCTACCAATATACCATTACATACCATTTATAATGAGCTGTTGTGGCATGCATGGGCAACAGGGCAAAATGAACCAATATTTATTTTCAGATCCATCTTCTAAAGAAACTAAAGATAGCACCAATTAGATGTCAAAATCAACATCATAGATATATTTGTGTTTGATTGTTATTTGATATATCTTGTATTCTGGAAAGTAATGACGCCCAAAATGTCGTTTTTGAGCATATTGGAGAACCCAATACAAAGTGCCAGCTGAGGCTCATTTTAACCCATCCACGTGGCCACGCCTGTAGTGCTCAGCCAAAAATGCCTTAAACAACATTTTGGTGATATCTCTCTAACAAAAGTAATGTTGAGGAAACATTTGATGGAGACTTGTTCATAGGAACTCTATCTACAACTCTCCTTCAAATATTTTTCAATTGTAAGCTTCATTCCAAAATTGTTTTCAAAAGTATGACAGGTCCAGACGACATTTGTCAAGTAGGTCTCCAGGCATGAGTTGGTTAACTGATCTGGTAAACATCTTGCACTCCCAACTCTCATCTACAGTGCCTGCCTCACACCTTCTCACTTGTAAGACGTAACCCAACCTTTCGTTTACAGTTCCCAGTCTAATTTAACGGTAGTGTGGCGATATAGCCTTGTTGTGGTGATATAAGCCATACCACACGCTTTTGACAGCACCGGGTGCCTCACCCTGACAGCTTGCAGGGTCTCAGCTTGGATTGTGAAACTGGGTCTAAGATACTGACTGAATGGGGCAATCAAGTAATGTTGATGCCACTGAGTCATATGTACAGCAAGGTAATCAAATAACAATCACAACATGTAACTCACTATGTCATATTATTGTAGAAAATTATTTAGAAATGCATGGTATTTTTAGTTTTTTACCCAGTCATGTTTTATTCAGTAAGGATTTCATATAGGCAAATACCAATCAAGAAATGAATATAAGTATTGATCCTGTAGAAAATTCTGAAGAAAATACATGGATTTTAATCCAGTCATGTGTATAAAACCACACAGCAAGGATTCCAAATAGCAATCAAAACATATGTTAAGTTAAATATTTTGTAAAAAATCCTCGGAATCTTTGGCCCATTCATGTCTTTAACACTGTCCTGACTATTTTCAGTATTTTGGTTGTACATATCTCTATGTATATAAAACGTCCAACCTTTCATATCGTAAATGTTTGAACCATATTCTGACATTATTTTCAAGTGGAGATTATTTATCAGATGAAAATTTTCAGATATTTTGATTCATTGGTACAAGTATTTTTTCCACTTAGCTAGATATCCCTTTTCATAATGTGCACCCTTATCTTTCTAAAGCGAAACTATATTTTTAGCAGTACACGTAAACAGCCCTATTCCTTCTACGCAGGAATTCCTCCACTATGAAAGGAATCTAAGTCACCTGCTTGTCTACTTAACCCATTTGCATCTGGAATGCTCGCAGGATCTGACTTCTTTGACCATAACTCCTTAAATAATGAAATTGATGAAAAATATTTGGAGAGGGATTGTTACGCTCATAAGGGACAACAACTTTCAGTCAAATATTTCTCCAAACATGCCTTTTTTATTGAGATATTTCCATGTTTGTCAGACCATGTGTAGGTTCCAGATGTGAATGGGCTGAGACACATTTAGAACAGAAAGCAGATAGTACCCATAGCAGCAGGGTCTTGGCAAGTACTCCAGGTACTCCTCTTGTGTTGGAGCCGAAAAATAAATCCAGAAAAACTCAATACGAGAGGGAGGAAATAGGTCTGAAATAGCACTAAACTCTAGAGACAAAAGCTGATCGCCAAGCAAGCTCGCAAAATAAACAAAGAATTGGTGCAAAAACGTCCAGAAAAAAATCATAAATTCTAAGAAAAAATACATACATGTTATCGCAAAATCTTTAAAAACCAACTGATGTTAACACTTAAAGCTTAAAGTTCTATGATTCTTTAAGAGTTTCAGGCTGGCATATTTTGGCTCTTCCTTTCTTATAGCTATCCATTCACTTTCACTTTTCTGAATGATATCCACATGTTAGAACCATGAATTAGTTTGAGTTTGGGAATGATCCATTGAATAGGGGAATGATCCATTAAATAGAAGCACGAATGTCGATCACCGGATACGCAACCATCAGATCTTGCTCAACAGCCTCAGCACGACTCCTAGCCCACATGCGGACAAGAATCACTCAATAGATTCGTTCTGCGCATATTAGTGAGCAACCTCCTCTATAATGTAAACAAATAGAAGAGCCCACATTTGTACGTCTCCTAGTGATGTCACAATGAGGGAAGATTAGGTGTGTCTAGAGCTTTACAATGGGCCGTCTGGTAATTGTTCTGTGGTGACCAATCCATATTCTCTTCATCTAAGCTAGAAGCTAGTCGAAGTTTCGGGGCGCCATGTGATGCTATTCCTTGTTTTGATGTCCTTCCTGTTTGACCCTATTGTAGTACAGAAGCCCTACTTGTACTTAGTAAACAGTGAAGTACCCGGAATGTCTTAGATATAAATTCTGGTTTGTTTATGTGAAGTTCCTCATTTTGCAGGGATCTGGGAATATTTGTTGAAAGTTATGCCTGTAAAAGTACCGATTCTAAAAAAAGAGTTGTTGAGTGTTTTACTGTAAATAATTCATGGCATTTTTTTCTTGGGTTGGGCCTAGACTACATACTAGGACCGTCATTGATATGACAAGTATCGATCGATCGAAATAATTTTTCCAATTAATCGAAAAAAATATTATGTCAATTGTTATGTCAATTAATCGAAACATTTTTTCAGCTTTTTACGCCATTTTTAGCCAAAACAAATAAGAATTTTGAAGAGAAACTCAAGTATTCAATCAAAAAGTGTTGAGAAAACCTTAACTGTCTTTGCATTGTGAGAATCTTGGGATCCCAGCCACAAAAATAGTGTGGAACATGTGAAAATATTCTATTAGTGCAGTTCTTCAAAATCGAATCGAAATAATCGGAATCGGAAAAATAATGTCAATGATCGAGTCTAAAAAAATTGGATGTCAATGACAGCCCTACTACATACCACCTCACTAATTATGCTGTTGAACATTGACCTATCCGTGCCTGTACATTAACCCATTATCACTCAGAGCCGCCAAAAAAGGCCCGACAATTTTGAATATATTTTTCTAACTAAAGCATCTATTGGATAATATTTGAAGGAGAAATGTTAATCGTAAGCTACACAACAACTCTCCTTCAAATATTTTGTGATCTTTAATTTTATTCCAAAGTTATTTTCAAAAGTATGAGTGTAGCAGACAAGCCCATTTACACCTCAGCTATGCCCTGAAAAAAATGTTTTGTTAGGAAAATATTGCATTATTACAAAATTTAAAATTCTTTATAGAAATATTTGCCTGTCCAAAAAGGAGGTTTTCAGGAAACTGCCTGTCCAAAAGACAGGCAGGACGGGTCCTGGCTAAGTCCCTGCTGGTGTGTCTTCTAGGGTTAATTTATGGTGTCTGGCATGAATATACCACCCCATTATAAATCCTTTGACATAGTACAAGGATATTATGCCGTATTTCATTAAGTAAATGTTTATGGTTGTAATCTGAGTAATTTGTACTCTCCCTTGGAAAATAGGATGCCCAAAAGTTTGTGCACCCAGTTTCTTAACCCCGCTAAGATTCTGATGGCCCTAGACACTCATCCCTAGATAGTCCTGGGGGCCGCTAGAATTTCAAAACCTAGTTGCCTACTGTGACTCCTAGATAATCCTCTTAAAACAACCATGCCCGTAGTGGTCAAAACCTGCCTGACAATTTCAACTATATCTCTCTAATGAAAGAATATTTCGGAATATATTTCAGGGCTCGACAAATAGCATAGTCCCATCTCCCGGGAGATCTGAATTCCAAAAACAGCCCTGTCGGGCTACCTAAAGTTGGATTCAGGTAGTCCCGCTGGACTACCTGAATCCTGGGGAAGTTCCCCACTAAAATGCTACAAAACGGTAGTGAAAAAAAGAAAAATACAGCATCCCTCAAGCATGCAACCTATAAACTAGAAGAAAAAGCATAAGTACCATTACTAACATGAAAAGGGGGATAAAGAACCTTTTTGCCTTTTTGGAATAAATGGCGGGGCTACCTAAAATGCTGGCGGGACTACCTGATTTTGGGTTCAGGTAGTCCCGCCAGCCTACCTGGTCCTTCTGGGGACCGTCGAGCCCTGTATTTGGAAGAGAAATGTCAGTTGGAAATCAACTAATGATTTTCCTACAAATATTTTGTAAATTCATGCATTATTCCAAAGCTATTTTCAAAATTGTAATTGATCCAGACGATACTATTCAAGAGTCACTTCAAGCATGAATGTGTTTTTAACCCATTAATGCTCACAGCGAGCGGCCAAGAGCAGCTGGACAATTTTGATGAAATAATGTAGGTGAAATCCAAGTTAGGAAAATATTTGATGGAGAAATGTTAATTACAAGTTAGAAAACAACCAAAAACTCTCCTTCAAATATTTTGTAAAATCATTCTCAATTCTTAAGTTATTGTCAAAAGTGTTTTAGGCCCAGGAGAGACAATTTATGGAGGAACTCTAAAGCATCAATGGTAATTCTCACCCATGTTTCTGCATCTTAACTGTTGAGCTGCCTGTAGCGGCTCTGATAGTCTTCACATGACAATATACCCCCCCCCCCTTCCCTCCCTGCCAACATCCATATGCCTGGAAAACAGCCAACTAAACAATTTCTCTCAATTGGTTGCCATGGCAACGGGTCCTGCAGGAGGAATTAGGGGACGGCTGCGGCGGCATGTGTTATTTGAATGCAGGGGACGGAGGAAGGATGTATTATTGCATTAAGTGGGCGGAGGCTGGATTTCCATGTCTCTAGGAATGTGCCGGTCCGGAGGGATTGTATTGGTTGGGACTGGGCGAAAAAGGGCAAAATTGTGGCTGTCCAGACATATGCAGCTAGGAGGCACACTGGGTTGTATTCACGAAGAGGCTCACCCAAGGGGGATCATAAGTTAACCCATTCTTACTCAGAGCGGCCGTAGCAAGCCTGATAATTTTTATAATACTTTACTTACATATAAGCTTTTCCTGGAAAATATTTGTAGGAGAAATGTTAATCAGAAGCCAAACAAGAACTCTCCTTCAAACATTTTGTGAAATTTCGCTATATTCCCAAGTTATTTTCAAAAGTATGAGAGTAGCAGACAATACATTCTGCAGTAACTCTGAGGGTGAATAGGTTAACCTCTTCTTGTCCATAGCGGCCAAAACGACCTGACTACTTTGGTATTACCTTTGTTGGGGGTAGGAATTGGTGCCTTAAAATTTTTTGTGACACAATACAATATCAATATTTTCTTAATGATACAATATTACTTAATGATACTGCCTGCCTCCCAGGGACCTAATTTTCATTGATTTCGCTAATAAATTGCAAACTGCCTTCATAGGGAGATGTCTGGGTAGCAAATAAGTAAATTTTATAGATATTTTATGTACAGTTTACTTGGCATATATGAAAAAAAAAACCCTGCTATTTGTAGGTTTAAAATAAAAAAGAAATTAATAGATATTTTAAATCTTAGCGATAGAGTAGGATACTTTTTTCTATATGGTAATTTTTCCCATTCCATACCAGTATTTGGTGTCATATTGAGTACCATTACCTTTCCCTGGACGGATGTCTAATGGCTGACACATGTTCACAAGTGGATAAACGTGTCGCACCTGTTTCCGGATATCACTCCTGAGATCTACTCACCCACACATACTGTACACAGCAGGTACAATAATAACAACAATAACAACCAGCACCACCACATGCTCACAGCCTCACGCCAAGACTAGCTCCTCCTGGTGAATGGTAGACTTAGGGTCTTAGCTCTGATTTAGAAACTGGGTGCCCAAAATTGCCAATTGTAACATTTTTGGGCGTCCAAATGTTTAAGGGGAACAACAATATACTCAGATTTTCACCATACGCATGTATAAATTTATCAAAATAAGGCACGATATCCCTCTACATGCTTGAGATAGAAATTCTTCACAAAAGAATTTGGGTGTCTTGAGGTGTGCTTTTTGAGGGTTTGGGTACATCCAAAAAGACACCCAGACGCCCTGCTGGCTAAGACCATGGACTTAGCTCCTAGGCCCTAGGGATTGGCACCTTTAAAGTTTCTACCATACAATACAATATCAATATTTTATTTGGTTAAATTTAGCATTGTCAGCTAATATATAGCAAATTTCCTTCACATGAAAATGGCCAGGTAGCAATTACGTCAATTTTCACCTTAATGTAATTCTAATGATCATACTATGCCTTTTCCAAACAAATAAGGCATAGTGACCTTATACAATGTCATGGGAACTATATTCAGGTGAAAAAAATCCATAACATGACTAAAATTGACATTTTTAGAACACAAAAAAACAAAAAAATACACACACAAAAAATATTTGGTTATCCGAGGGATGAATTTTGTGGGTTTGGGTGTCCAAATGACGCTCAGACGCCCTGCTGGCTAAGACATAGTGTTAGGGGGCAGGGCATTAGCATGACAGACTCGGGGTAAGTGCTTGGTGATAATGCTGCGGTTATCAGTCTACAGCATGAAGTTGACAGAAATACAATAAAAATCAATCAACCAATCGACAGACACCTTCTGTTTTGGGCGTGCGCGCCGATATAAGATTTATCCACTGGCTTGTATGCCCCTTCATCATCGTCGTACTGGCCCTTATGGTCTGTGCCAGGCAGGGTCTTAGCCAGGATATAGAGACTGGGTGCCCTAAATTGGCAATTGTTACCTGTTTGGGTATCCTATTTTTCAAGGGTGAACAAAATATATTTAGATTACAACCATAAACATGTAATTAAACATGTTAGTAATTGAAATTAGGCATTAAGTCCTTACAGAATGTCATGGTAATTATATTGAGTTGGAAAAACTTCAATTTTATGCTTGAAATGGACATTTTAATAGATTATCCCCAATATTTTTGGGTGTCCTGAGGGTTGATTTTTGAGGGTTTGGGTGTCCCAAAGATTCCCAGACGCCCTGCTGGCTAAGGCTATGGTCTGTGCTTGGTAATTGAAATTAAGCATTAAGTCCTTACACAATATCATGGGAATTGTATTGAGATGGAAAAACATCAATTTCATGCTTGAAATTGACATTTTAAGAAATCAATCTGCAAATTTTTGGGGTGTCCTGAGGGGTTATTTTTGAGGGTTTGGGTGTCCAAAAGATGCCCAGACGCCCTGCTGGTTAAGGCTATTATATGGTCTGTGCTTCCCTCCCTTCTATGCTGCTGGCGCGTGGCCGGCCGGCTCGGCTTACTGGGAAATTGAGGAAAATGAATAATGCAGTCTCTCAGGAAATGGGATGGTTGCCATGGCAACTGAAACAGAGGCAGCCAACACGCTAATGGAAGTCGGGGCAAAACAAGACATTAATTTTCTTGCCAACATCCGGCGAATTTTAATCAGTCGGCGTTAAATATTCATGAGCCGCTGGATGTTTATGCTGAGATGAGATCGCTCGCCCGCAAGATTGCATGCACTTTCGTTGGCAATGTTTCAAATATACAGTTTCACTAGATTGCTTGCTTTGTATTTGGCCCTGGGAGCTGTATTTCATGGATTGTGACACTGACTTTTCCTATCTTATTTCTGGTAGCCAAGCCCTAGGTCAAGCAATTTTAGTATTCTCTTAGATTTCATCTTAATACCTTGATAGCATACCAACTCTGCACTTGAGTCGACCCTAATTTAGTTCTACACTTTCCCACCAGGTGGCCGGAATGATAACTTTCAAGTTCTTTGGTTTGCCACCCCCTGTGCCACTTAAGAAATTTGCAAGACTTAAATGAATTTTTACTCCCACATTTAAAGAATAAGGTAAACAGGTTTAAGGGTGCCTCCATTAAAAAGCAAATTTTAAAGTTTTCTTGATACTTCAGGAGTTTTTGTGTGTTTAGGGAAACCTTTAGTAAAACATTTATATTCAGAGCCACCCTTAGATTACCTTATGTGAAAATCTTATATCTTTTAGGATTTCTTATTCGAAATCAAGGATATGGTTCGGTATATACCTTTATAATAAGGATGAAATTAAGGAAAACCTTGGCCTTAAAAATGTTGTCTGCACCCACTCTACTTTTGAAAATAATTTGGAAATTGAGCATCAATTGACAATATATTAGAAGGAGAGTTGTGGGTTTGGTTCTAAATAGCATTTCTTCTTAAGATATTTTCGGAAAAATGCTCTGGTCAAAAAGACATTACCGCTGTGAGCATTTGAGGGTCAAGATGCTTAATGCAACTGGGCCTTGTTAATTTGGTATTTCATAGTTAAACCTGGCAGCAGCGCCTTTAGCCCTTATTCTGCTGGTGGCTATTAGGGTTAATACAGAATGATGCAAAAACCTGAAAAATGACTGAAACCCTGGCACATGGGGTACTCATCTGAGAGTACTCAGCGAGAGCTATCCAATGAATACCAAAATGACATGGTTTAGGTGTTTTTCAAATTTTTTTGCATCCTTGTGCTTTGGAAGAAAGTAGCCTCAGCATTGGAAGGGTTAGTATTGAGGTGTTGCTATTACCAAAATAGTCAGGCCCTTTTTGGCCGCCGTGGCCACTAAAGGGTCAAGATGCTTAATGCAACTTGGCCTTGGTATTCTATAGTTCAACCTGCAGCAGCGCCTTTAGTATTGAGATGTTGGTTTTCACAAAGTGGCACTTGCTCGTAAAGCCTGTAGCTCTTGCTCATTTGCCACGATTGCCCAGTTTGCCCTGAGAGCATCGCATGGCTCTGTAGTCACGACTTGCATGTTGCGCGGAGATCTTGAAAGGATTGAGGTCTTGAAAGGCGTCGCTTGCTGTAAGGAGTATGTTGCTAATATTGTATCGCAGATCATGTCTGTAGGGCACCATTTTAACATAGGGAATCCGTTCTTAATAACTGGAGTCAGTGCAGTGTCAGGATGTCAGTAGGTTATATGAATGCTTGGAATACCAATCTCATGGACCCCAAAATGCTTTGAACATCAGGGTCCTGATTAAGATAATGTTAATAATAATGCTAACAAAATGATGATAATAATAATGATAATAATAATGATAATAGTAATAATAATAATGATAATAATAATAATAATGATAATAATAATGATAATAATGATAATAATAATAATAATGATGATAATAATACTACTAATAATAATGAAAATTATATGATAATGATAATAATAATAATAATGATAATAATAATAATAATAATAATAATAATAATAGTAATGATAATTTATTGTAATAATTATAGTAATGAGAAAGATAAGGATATTTGATTATAATAATAATAATAATGATAATAATAATGATAATGATTATAATAATAATGATGATAATGTTGATAATAATAATGATAATTATGAAAATGATGATGATATCATTATTGTATTGTACATCATGGCTGTAGACCACCAATTGAACATTATAGGTCCAGGTGACATTTATCAAATAGATCTTCAGTCATGAATGTAGTCTTTTATTGTAGTCTGATAAGGTGCAGCTGTGGATCAACTAATTAAATTCAAGCTGATCAGGCCTACCTACTGTAGAATAGGAAATTAATCCGAGGTGCAAATTAACCGAATTTGTGATTTTGGCTTTTTCTGAGATTTTTTATTCCGAAAGTCAATATTGAAGGTTAATATTCCAATGACAGGAATAATACATCTGACTTTCATTATACCAAACTTAACCCCACTCAGAAAAGTTCAATGGCAGAATAACCCACTCAAATTAATTTCCTTTTCTACAGTAGTACTTATTGGAAGACCTAGGGTATGAAGTGAGGATGCCGATGATTCAGAGGTGGCTGGATCTGATGTCATCTCTAATCCATTCAGGCTGTAGTTTTCTCGACCCTATGATACAGGACCCCATGCTAGCAGATCAGTGTCAAATGAACCGCAGGAATGAGACTCAGATTTCCCTAGATCCAGAAATCAGTGCCCTACCTGTGGCTCTGTCATTTACCTGTGTTATCACAGACATGTTATCACAGTGTGATGTTAATACCCCCTCAATCCTCTTCCAATTACTTTACCCATTTATCCATGTAGCTGTCAAAAAGGCTTGGCTATATTGATGATATTTTCTGATTAATACATTTTATATATACAGGCCTCACGCTGGTAACACCTAGTATCTACTGGTCCTGCAAATTTTTTACTGGTCCAGGGCTCGACGTTAAGGCTAGCCCTGTAGCCCCGGGCTAGTTATTGAAAGTCAGGGCTAGTAAATTCTACCTGTGAGTAGCCCTGAGGGGCTAGATAGAATTAGAATATCAGTGCTTAAAAAATGATGAAGCCCACCTTTGGCTCTGCATACCTGGATGATAATTTAACTCAATTTAACAAAATACACTGTATTCTTTTCATGTTATCAACAGAGGCTATGATATCAACAGAGGTCACTATTTCAAATACCAGGGCTAGCAAAAATATTTCAGGGCTAGTAAAAGTTTCGATAACTAGCCCTGCTGGGCTTATGAAGTTTTTTCTTAATGTTGAGCCCTGTGGTCCTGCAATTTTTTTCTTTAACAAAACAAGAAAATACATTGCATAAAATTCACTGAAAATATTTATTTTTATTTATTTTATCTTCATTTATTTCAAAAACATTTTGGGACTTACTTGGCAGGAAACTTGTTAACAAGTATGTCCCCAAATATTTACTGGGCCTGTAGGACCAGGTGAAGTCTTTTTTTACTGGCCTGGGGCCAGCGTTTCACGGATACCGTCGAGCCCTTATATATTTTTTGTATACTTGAAGGAGAAATGATAATCATAAATTTGCTTACAACTCTCTTTTCAATATATATTCGCTGATTAATGTAATATACTGACACTATTTTCTCAAATATCAGAACTTTGTCTACAACTTTTTTCAATATGTATCGTAGGTTCAGTGTGAACTTGTACTCCTGCCAGTCCCGTTGAGTTAAAATTTGCAAATTTGAGTGTAGGTTGACCAAAAGAATAGTTTTTTCTGTGCTTTTCTGGCTCCTCTCTCTCTCTCTCTCTCTCTCTCTCTCTCTCTCTCTCTCTCTCTCTCTCTCTCTCTCTCTCTCTCTCTCTCTCTCTCTCTCTCTCTCTCTCTCTCTCTCTCTCTCTCCTCTCTCTCTCTCTCTCTCTCTCTCTCTCTCTCTCTCTCTCTCCTCTCTCTCTCTCTCTCTCTCTCTCTCTCTCTCTCTCACACATATATATGCACCACACACTTTCTTCCCATATACAATTTTTTTATCTACTCAAAATATTGCATACAATTTCAAAAATATTTCTTTAGTTTTCTATTTCATTCCATAAAGCTAACATATTTTTTTCTATTCTATCCATCCCAGAGAACTCTACCTGTGCTGGACCCTCCTCTGTGCTTTGATTGGTCTAATTAATGCCGTAGCCATCGACAGGTGCGGCAATTTAATATTATAACAAGGCCGTGGCCAGTACTGTGTGTCCGCTGCATTATTATTCCCGTTTGAACCCTAAATTATTATAATATCGCTGATTGAGGTATGGTGGGGGAGTGAGGAGCCCTCCCCCTCCCCGGCCGATACCGCCATGGCCGCCGATATTGGCTCCGTGGCCAGAGCAGGCCACACGGCCAACAGAGTGCTCTGCTACGGTGAGGCTTTCCCGTCTGCTACTACTACTACTGCCGCTGCTGCTGCCTCAGCTACGAGCATGGATTGTCTACGACCATCACTTCAGACCACATGGATCCCGACGCGGCCATCTCACCCTCTCTTCCCCTATCTTTCAGAACTTTTGGATGGTGACAGGCAGCTGACCAATCATATCTCTGGATTTTGTAACCATTGACAATGGATGCGGATTCGAATGACGCCGGGACGAACGTTAGCGATTCCTTAAACGGAGAAACCAAGCCGGATCCCGCGAAACTGGCTCAGTCGGCCATAATAAAACAGGTACCGCCTGCCTTCCTCTTCCTACTTCCTCCTGCTTCCTTCTCATTGTGATGTGCGTGTGTGTGAGTGGTCGCCTGTACATCTACATATATTTCAGAAGTGTAAACATAATAGCACGATAATTACCAATTCTAAATGTGCATATTTTGTTCGGGAATGAGTAGCGGGCAAAGTTAGCTGGCCAAGTTGCCCGTTCTAATTGGACGGAATTTTTATTTTCATTTTATGTGATTTTATCGGTGGCAACGTCGTCGAATACATTTCAGTAAATTATGAATATTGTGCGCGCTGGGCCTGAGAATGATCAGTATTTAAGATATTAACATACATAGCAGAATTATGAAGATGATGAGAGTGGTTTGGTATAGATTTGCCGCCGCAATCAGCATGAACAGGCTCAGGTAATCCCTACAGCTTCTCACTCATTTTTGCCGATTTCCTTCCATTTTACATCCACCATCTTGCGGACAAGGGTAGCGCGTCTATATTAGGCTTATATTGCTCTCCGCTAGTAGTATGTGGGGTACACGGCCGTCACCGTTCCGATACGAGGAATATAATACATGATTCCTCTTGTATCTCGATCTCAATACCGTCGCACGGCAAAGATAATTCATGCACTTCTGATTAGCAGCCGAAGCAGTGGAGGTTTCGTCTATTCTTTGCAAGTCCGCTCATGGGTTTTAATCAGGGTTATTTGGCTTGAAGGGAATAGATTTATCTTGATGGCAACTAGGTCTGCCGGCTCTGAGTCATATTGCTGATGACTTCAAAGCAAGCGCTGTGCGCATTGTATAGTGATCGGGGAGACAGTGAGAGAGTGACAGGGTTAAACATAAGTGGTAGTATTCACTAGATCTGAATGCCGTTGGCTTGCACTTTTGATATCAGTATTGTTAATTAAGCCTTCCTGGTTAGTAGAAATTCAAAGAATTTTAAATCTTATTTCTAGATATTTAGCAACTTAATATAATACAAAAATATCATACAAGATGTCAACTAGAACAAGACTCACTTGTTTGATTATTTTGCACTAGTTTAATCAAAGAGGGCTAGTAGTGAGTTTAGTTTAGAAAGGCACGTGAGTTGACCAGGGCTAGTGGATGCCTACTTACTAGCCCTGCTGTGCAGCGAAAGATTTCTCTTTGTGAAGGAATGAAAGTGGGGCTGGCTGAAATCTGCTCGCATCTTTTGTGTGCTCTCCACTCTCCTTTCTCTGACTGACTCTCCGTGTCTCTGTCTGTAGTCATCAATAATCACATGCAATTTATGTGGCTGGTTCTCGTGGTCAGTGGGCATTCCTAGTAGAGATAATGTAAATTATTCAGCCACATTGTCTGTGCGGGCATTCACCATTGATAGATTCAGGCAGCCTCAGTTCAGTCAGTTGCATAATGCACAGGGGACCCTTGGGGAAATGTTATAAATGCTATAGTAAATATTGGCTATGAATATGATTCAGTTTAGATGTTCTACACTTTTATCCGAAATTGTGTTATTTACTATAATTTTGAGTCGGATGTATAGCTGTGGACCCGCGGGAAATGTTATATATGCTATGTTGAATATGGGCTAAGAATATGATTACAATTAGATGTTCAACACTTATTTTGGAAATTTTAATTGATTTTTACATGTAATTTATAAAATAATTAATTATAACCATATTTTAGCTTTATTGTGTAGAATATATTATATATATAATTCAGCCCAGTATCTCTTATAGTAAGCTAGATTTATAATCTCATTACAGGCACTAGTAAAGATTTGATGATTTTGCGGAATCAAACGTTCAGAACTTGTTCACATTCAGATTTACAATTGGAAATCCAATTTAAATGAATTAAATTCATTTATGACACTTAGTTTACAAATGCTAACTTTATGACTCCTGACATAATTGTTTCCCTTATTGCCACAGGCAAATAAAGGTAAAAAAGGCTAGAAGGGGAAAGTAACTCTCTTCTCAGATTTTCCCTAATGGTCAAGTCAATGTTCTTTAGTAATTCTTGCATTTTTTGTTGAACTGTAGAATTAGACACACACATGAACACAAATTTGTTTTACTCATTGCAAATGAAGCACACAAAGAAATTCAGATTTTTCAAAGAAATTCATTTGGAAATTATTTTAGGGCAACTAAAACACAGTATTTCTCAGTACCGTGCAAGTTTAAATTGAAAAGTCACAATTTTCCCTGCTAAGTACTTCCCATATTCTGAAAATCCAAGGATTTTATGGAGCTGTGGCCCAATGTTCTTCAGGACCATGCATTGAAATTCTGAAATTTAATTTTTTAATTTTAATGCATCATTTCTTTAGGTTTAAAAAAGATGCTGGGAAAGTTTTAAAAATCCTATAAAGGAACTTCGAACGACTTCCACTCCAGGGAATGAAGATTTGAAATATTTTTATCTTTTTCCTGCTATGTACTTCCTCTACAATGATAATATCCCTTATCTTTTCTGCGTGGCTAGACATCGCAGTGACACTTAGTCTGATTACGGATAAGGTAATTGGGACAGGAGATGAACATCAAGAAATAGCCAACAGCCAACAACAAAATATCTAGGAAACTGGACAGAGGGGGGGGGGGGGGGGGGGAGGGGGGGGAGGGGGGAACAGTGAGAACATCTGAAAAAATAGTCAACATGAGAAAATAGCCAGGGCCTCAACGATGCTGAAATACCTAGAACACTGGGCAGAGGGAGGGGAGGGGGGGGGGGGGGGGATGAACATCAGAAAATAGCCAGCATCTTACTGATGCTGAAATACCTAGAACATGTGCAGAGGGAGAGAAGAGTGGGTTTCGGTGGGGGAGATACAACATTTAAATTCAAGATTTAGATGCTACCTCTGATGGTAGAAAAGCTCTTGCCAGGATAATCCCAAGATGTCAGGCAATGTTGGGACTCAGTACGTGAGTGGTTTGATTGACTTTAACACTTAATACTTTGAAGTTTCCTGAGAATTTTTCTTCTGGATCAGAAATGTTTTTGACAATAATTTGGGAATTCAGAACTATTTTACAAAATATTTGAAGGAAAATTGTTGGTAGTGTTCTGATTAACATTTCTCTTTCAAATATTTTCCAGCTTTTTTTCACCATTAGGATTTCACCCAAAGTTTACGGGCTGCTTTTAGCTGCTATGAGAATTACTGGGTTAACAATTAGCATGGCCTGGGGAGCTTACTATTCCTCCTTTTTCATCCTGTGCCGACGTCTTCTTCGATCGCCGCGCTGCGCTTTTTCCATCATTCATAGGATCATTATGGGATGTCCAGCTACGTAGGCCGCATTCAGGCTATACGGAAGGCAGGGTCTTAGCCAGGATTAAGAAACTGGGTGAACAAAATTGGAAATTATTAAATTTTGGGGCGTCCTATTTTTCAAGCGAGACCACAATATACTCAGGAACCTTACAACCATAGATATTGAAATATTTATTTGATATCCTTGTACAGTCTTCGCCAGCAGGGCGTCTGGGGGTCTTTTGGACACTCAAACCCTTAAAAAGTATCTCTCAGGACACCCAAATGTTTTTATGTGGAGTTTAAAATGTCAATCTCAAGCAAATAATTGAATTTGAATATTTTTCATCTCCATATAATTCCCATGACATTGAATAAGGGTAGTATGCCTTATTTGATAAATTTACGTGTTTATGGTTGAAATATGAGTATATTGTGGTCCCTCTTAAAATTTGGATGCCCTAAAATTTCACAATTGCCAATTTTAAGCACCCAGTTTCTAAATCCTTAAAAATTTGCACACCCCAAAATTTCACAATTGTCAATATTGGGCACCCAGTTTCTAAATCATGACTAAGACCCCGACTGAGGGCATAAAAGGGTTGCTGGATGATTCCACGATTCTCCGGCCGTGTGGTTTACTGGCTCTGGCATGCAGGAATATTGAGCCGGAGCTTCTCCAAGTTTGAAAGGAAGTCATGTAACCCCAGGTCTGATGTTAATTGATTTCTTCACTGAGTGACAGATCCAATTTTCTGTGAAGAGAGGAACTGTGAGCGATCTCTGCGAGCGCTTCTTTTCTTGGAGGGGGGGGGGGGGGGGGCGGGGGTTATTGCAGCACTTTGTTGCCTCAAGAGATACTGCTGAAAAGGGCCTTATATTAACAGCAGGGTGTCTGGGCATCATTTGCACATCCCAGATATCTTGGTTAAGGAAATATCAATTTCAAGAATATTATTAGATGTGTCCACTTCAATATAATTCCTGTTACATTGTGTAAGGACTTGATAGCTTATTTCAATTTATACTAAGTACACGTTTATGGTTGTATTTTCAATACATTGTTTCATGTATTTCAAGCATGTTATTGAATATTTTCACCTCCATGTAATTCCAATGGGATTGCATGAGGATATCTTACCTTTCCTCATTTAATGAAATCTAAAAAGATAACATATTAGTCAGGCCTTTTTGGACACTACAGGCATGCATAAATTAAGATCATTTATATGATTATTTTGGCATTATGGATTCTGATTCAGAGTTCACACTCAAATATTTCTGAAATATCCCATTGTCTTTAAGGTGTCCTCGAAATAGAAAGATATTTTTGGGCAGTCGCAGACATGAATGGGTTAAAGGTATCAAATATCTTAGCCAGTAGTGTGTCTGAGAATCATTGAGGTTAAAATAGTGGATTATTCGCTTGAAATTGATATTTTTAGGAAATTTCTTACAAAAAATTGGTTGTCCAGTTCTATGATTTTTAGGGTTTGGGTGTCGAAATGATGCCAAGTACCCTGCTGGTTATAGCCTTCCAACGCTGAGGCTACTTTCGTCCAAAGCACACAACCGCAAGGATTTATCAAAACCATCTGAGCCCTGTCATGATGGTATTCATTTGATAGCTCTCACTGCGAACTCTCAGATGAGTACCCATATGCCAGAGTTTCAGTCATTTTCAGGTGTTTTGTATCATTTTGTATTGGTCAAATTAGCCACCAGCAGCATGAGGGTTAAGACCCTGGGAGTGTGCCTGGGTCTCAGGTGCACAGTGGAGGTACACTTAATCACCTGGCGTAAATTACTAATTAATTTCTCACCTTCATTGTTCATTTCTAGTTGAGTTTTGTCTGCTAAAGGTAAGGAAATAATTTTTTTCCACACAGGAAAATCTGTGATGTCAGAAAGCAAAGAATTATACAAAGAAAAGTGAAACAAAAGAGTAGATTCAGTTTCTGAAGTGTGTGCAACCGATGTGCATGCAGTCACAGGTGTTGAAAAGTACGGCATTCCTGCTAAATGGTGTCGATTTCAAATAAATTTCTCCCCGCGCTTCCACTTTGATCTGGCATTTGTGAAAATGATGCCATTTGTGCATCGGAAATATAACATTGAGAGGTTCTTAATAGTCAGCTTATTAGATATAATATTCTGGTTAATATGGAAAAAAACTCCGCGCTTGTCCCTGAAAAAGGAAATGAAAACAGATCAGGGTCTTAGCCAGGATTTAGAAGCTGGGTGCCAAAAATTGGCTATTGTAACACTTTTTGGCGTCCAATTTTTCAAAGGAGATCACAATATACTCAGATTACAACCATAAACATGTATTTACTTAAATGAAACAAAGCATAATGTCCACAATCAATATCAGGGGAGTTTTATGGAGGTGAAAAAGAATTCAATTATATGCTTGAAATTGACATTTGAAGAAATTTAGGCAAGTTAGGGACTTGTTCTGCTTGCCCGATTGCAGTTTTTTGCCGAATTCACTTGCAACTTGCAACAGGGCAAGTGGTCATGTTGCACGCTGTTATTATAGAAATTCTAAATCCGAAGTGCCAAGTTGAAGTATCATATGCTAATGCATCCAGCATACCCTATAGGGACCATCAATGTCCTCATAATTGAAAAATCAATATCAAGATGAATTCCCTGCATTACCTGCCAATTAGCTTAATTGGCCTCAGGGATTCCTAAGCAGCTTGCCATTCATGCCTATAGTACTGCTTCTAAAAGGCCTCTGTTAAGCTGGTAGCTAAACCTGGCAGAAAAAAGTGATAATAAGGATCCATTCATGCCTGTAGTACTGCACCTAAAAGGCCTCTGTTATGCTGGTAGCTAAACCTGGCAGAAAAAGTGATAATAAGGATCCATTCATGCCTATAGTACTGCACCTAAAAGGCCTCTGGTATGCTGGTAGCTAAACCTGGCAGAAAAAGCCACGATAAGGGAAATTGCTTCTGGACCTCATAACTGATGCACATGAATGTTAATGGTCAGAGTCCTTCATGACTATAGTAATGCCCCTAAAAGGCCTCTGCCGGCTATGCTGGTATCTAAACCTGGCAGAAAAAGTCACAATAAGGGAAATTGCTTCTGGACCTAATAACTGATGTATATGAATGGTAATGTTCAGAGTCCTTCATGCCTGTAGTAATGCCCCTAAAAGTCCTGGCTAAGACCCTGATAAGGAGCAAGGATTTAGGGACTGGGCGCCAACAATTGGCAATTGTAAAAAAAAATTAGCATCCTCTTTTTCAAGGTTTACAATACACTTGAAGATTACTAGCATGAACATACATTTACTTATTGAAATAAAGCATAATAGGCTTATCTAATGTCATAGGAATCATATTGAGGTGAAAAAAATCAATTACCTGCTTGAAATTAACATTTTAAGAAATTCCTCACAAAAGATGTTGGTTGTCTTTAGTCTAGTCCTGGGTATTCAGAGTTCTTCCCCTCCACCCTATACACACTTTTGTATATAAAACAGCCCCAATTCATAATTGATCTACAGAAATCCTTAATTCAAAACAGAGTAAGAAAGATAATCTACATTTGATCTACTAAAATCTAGTGAAATAGCCTGGTTTGTCACACCTTTTAAAAAAGGCAAATATATGAAAAAGAGAAGCAATTCATAATTGGTTTACTGAAATTTTATCGCCTTGTATTGCACGTCTGTGTTTTCTTTTGGCTTTATACTCCCACACAACTGGTGTAAATTTCAAATTATTTTTTCTCCGTTAGATCTTGCTTTGATCTGGCACACAGGAAGCGATGCGGTTTTTGTTCGCCCCTCATCCTTTTTTAGCCGGATAGGTTTTCGACAGCTCTATTTCAGCAATAGTGCTTCCCGCTAATTGGATCCATTAACTCTTTCATGCCTGGAGCACCGGGAGAACACGTGGAGGTACTCAAAAAAACAAAGTAAAAGATCTAGCAAAGATTTTAATTTTTTTTCTATGGGGGGGGGGGGGGGGGGGGGGGGGTGCTCAGAACTACAATAATTTTGTAAAATTTTGAAAATAACATGGTCATAAATAAATGTTTCATAATTGCAGCGTGAATAATATATGTTGTGCTTACATTTCCATTCACGGTATATAATTACATTGATTATACCCAGCCTATTAGGAGCTTGTCATATTCAATAGTTTACAACCTAAAATATTTATCAGTGTAAATTTTTGTTTAAGGGGGGGGGGGGGGGGGGGGGTAGAACATTACAAGAATTTTGTAAAATGCTAATGATAATTTTGTCGGACACTAAATGTGAGTCCCAATCACAGCATGAGTAGGAAACCGTATGTACAATAACTTGATTCCATTCATACAATTCCATTGATTATACGCAGCCCGTCGGGAGCCGCAGCGTGTAACCTTTCATCACTGCTTGCAGGGGAGATAGGCCGCCATGATCGATAACAATAGATATTTACCTTTCTATTGTTCTCCCTCCTGCTCCCCTACCTGCTGATCAATACCACTAATTGACTGCCGGGCATGCATTCTGATTTACGGGTGTACATAAATATGACTAAGTGTGGGCATGCATTCTGATTTACGGGTGTACATAAATATGACTAAGTGTCATGTTTATATCGGCCAAATTACCAGAAGTGAGACAAATAATTAATTGCTCTAAAACCTAAAATACATTCCATCTTATATAAAAGGAAATTCAAGTATGCAGTCAAATTTACAGGTGTACATAAATATGGCTAGGTGTCATTTGTATATCGGCCAAACTACCAGAAGTGAGACAAAGAATTTAGTGCTCTAAAACATAAAATACATGCTATCTTATATAAAAGTAAATACAGGTATGCATTCAGATTTACAGGTGTACTTAAATATAACTGAGTGTCAAATATATCGGCCTAATTACCAGAAGTGGGACAAAGAATTTAATGCTCTATAATCTAAAATACATGCCATCTTATATACAAGTGAATACAGGTATGCATTTAGATTTACTGGTGTACATAAATATGACTAAGTGTCATATATATCAGCCTAACTACCAGAAGTGGGACAAAGAATTTAGTGCTCTAAAACCTAAAATACATGCTATCTTATATAAAAGTAAATACAGGTATGCATTCAGATTTACAGGTGTATCTATATATGACTAAGTGTCATATATATCGGCAAAACTACCAGAAATGAGACAAAATGCTCACTTATTAACCTGTACGCTGCTGGTGGCTAATTTGGCCAATACAAAAAGATGCAAAAAACCTGAAAAATGACTAAAACCCTGTCAAATAGGTACTCATCTAGGAGTACCGTATTACCCCGCATACAACACGCACCCCATAGATAATACGCACCCCCTCCCCAAGTCCCTTTCCCATATGTAAAATACAATGCCCTCTTTATAACACGCAGGCGGAGTTGGGGAGTGGGAATCTTGACCCCAGTGACGTAACCCGAGTTGATTCAGAGAATAAGAGACTTAAATCGTACAGTGTTTATAGTGCTCAGAGTCACTGTGCAAGTGATACCAATTAACAGTACGGGAAAAGTCTATTTTTAAACATGATCTGGGACATCCAGGGTATCAGAATGGCAATCATCATAACTTCGTCATGGTGACAGGCCAATAGACAATAGGAACCCACCAAAGTATTTTCCACCATGGCCCACACGTCCATAGCATCGATGTAAAAATGTTCTGGTTTATGTACCCGTTGATAACACGCACCCCCTCCTTGACATAGGTGCTGCAGTGTATAAAAGTGCGTGTTGTATGCGGGGTAATACGGTACTCAACAAGAGCTTACAGTGAATACCAATATGACAGGGTTTAGATGTTTTTCAAAAATTTTGCAACCTTGCGCTTTGGAGGAAAGTAGCCTCAGCATTGGAAAGGTTAAAGGGCCCTAAAGCCTGAAATACATGCTGTCTTCTATAAAAGGAAATACACTTTTTAAGCCATCAATTATAAAGAACCAATCCAATTGGTGCCCACTGGGCAGAGGGAGTGTGTATTCCAGTAGCCCCATTTCCTCTCTGTGTGTAGCCATATTTCACACTTACAGGTGCCAGCAGGGTCTTAGCCAGGATTTAGAAACTGGGTGCCCAAACTGGTAATTGTGAAATATGAGGGCATCCTATTTTTCAAGGTAGACCACACTATACTCAGATAACAACCACAAACATGTATTTACTTATCAAACAAGGCATTATACTCTTATGCAATGTCATGAAAATTATATTGAGGTGTATAAAATCCAATTATATGCTTTAATTTAAAGAAATTACCACCTCCCCCCTCCAAAAGAAAAAGGTTGGGTGTTCTGAATGGGAATTTTTGAGGGTTTGGGTGTCCAAATGATGCCCAGACGCCCTGCTGGCTAAGGCTATAGGTGCCAGGATGCAAAGGTCAGTTGTGGGCATGGCAGGGCATGTAGAAGCTGCTGAGTTTCCAGGGGGAAGAGGAGGGTGGGGGCAGAGAGGTTAGAATGAGACCCCTTGCACTATCATTGTAGTATATATATGCTGGGCAATGGTGGCACACAGGATAGGTGAGCGTTTGAGAGTGTGGTGTAGAGGTTAGAATGAGACCCCTTGCTCTATCATTGTAGTATATATATGCTGGGCAATAGTGGCACTCAGGATAAGTGAGCGTTTGAGAGTGTGGTGTAGCTGGTGAAGAGGCTGCTGAGTTGAGAGGAGTAGGGGGGGGGGGGGAGGGGGAGAGGTTAGAATGAGAGCCCTTGCACTATCATTGTAGTCTATATATGCTGGGCAATGGTGGCACACAGGATAGGTGAGCGTTTGAGAGTGTGGTGTAGAGGTTAGAATGAGACCCCTTGCACTATCATTGTAGTCTATATATGCTGGGCAATGGTGGCACACAGGATAAGTGAGCATTTGAGAGTGTGGTGTAGAGGTTAGAATGGGACCCCTTGCACTATCATTGTAGTCTATATATGCTGGGCAATAGTGGCACTCAGGATAAGTGAGCGTTTGAGAGTGTGGTGTAGAGGTTAGAATGAGACCCCTTGCTCTATCATGGTAGTCTATATATGCTGGGCAATAGTGGCACACAGGATAAGTGAGCGTTTGAGAGTGTGGTGTAGAGGTTAGAATGAGACCCCTTGCACTATCATTGTAGTCTATATATGCTGGGCAATGGTGGCACACAGGATAAGTGAGCATTTGAGAGTGTGGTGTAGAGGTTAGAATGGGACCCCTTGCACTATCATTGTAGTCTATATATGCTGGGCAATAGTGGCACTCAGGATAAGTGAGCGTTTGAGAGTGTGGTGTAGAGGTTAGAATGAGACCCCTTGCTCTATCATGGTAGTCTATATATGCTGGGCAATAGTGGCACTCAGGATAAGTGAGCGTTTGAGAGTGTGGTGTAGCTGGTACAGAGGCTGCTGAGTTGAGAGGAGTAGGGGGAGGGGGGGCAGAGAGGTTAGGATGAGACCCCTTGCACTATCATTGTAGTCTATATATGCTGGGCAATAGTGGCACACAGGATAAGTGAGCGTTTGAGAGTGTGGTGTAGCTGGTACAGAGGCTGCTGAGTTGAGAGGAGTAGGGGGAGGGGGGGGCAGAGAGGTTAGAATGAGACCCCTTGCACTATCATTGTAGTCTATATATGCTGGGCAATAGTGGCACTCAGGATAAGTGAGCGTTTGAGAGTGTGGTGTAGAGGTTCGAATGAGACCCCTTGCACTATCATTGTAGTCTATATATGCTGGGCAATAGTGGCACTCAGGATAAGTGAGCGTTTGAGAGTGTGGTGTAGAGGTTAGAAT
>OZ012696.1:33031471-33094603 GCA_963942565.1 Maea johnstoni
GGGTTAGTAGATGAAATTGAGTTAGTGGATGAAATAGAGTTAGTAGATGAAATTGAAGTTAGTGGATAAAATAAGCTTAGTGGATGAAATAGGGTTTGTAGATAAAATATGGTTAGTAGATGAAATGGGGTTAGTAGATGAATTTGAGTTAGTGGATGAAATGGGGTTAGTAGATAAAATAGGGTTAGTGGATGAAATAGGGTTAGTAGATGAAATAGGCTTAGTAGATAAATAGGGTCAGAGGATGAAATAGGGTTAGTAGATGAAATGGGGTTAGTGGATGAAATGGGGTTTAGTAGATGAAATAGGGTTAGTGCATGAAATAGGGTAGTGCAATGAAATAGGGTTAGTGCATGAAATAGGGTTAGTGGATGCATGTTAACTAATATTCACTGACATAGCATAAATGACCATGTAGTAAAGAAAAAAGACACATCGTACATGATGGTCAGCAATATTCATTTCCTACCAATATACCAATACATACCATTTACAATGAGCTGTTGTGGCATGCATGGGCAACAGGGCAAAATTGAACCAATATTTATTTACAGATCCATCTTCTAAAGAAACTAAAGATAGCACCAATTAGATGTCAAAATCAACATCATAGATATATTTGTGTTGATTGTTATTTGAATATCTTGAATATTCTGGAAAGTAATGACGCCCAAAATGTCGTTTTTGAGCATATTGGAGAACCCAATACAAAGTGCCAGCTGAGGCTCATTTTATAACCCATCACGTGGCCACGCCTGTAGTGCTCAGCCAAAAATGCCTTAACCATTCACACTCACAGCGGCCAAAACAGCCTGACAAATTTGGAAATATTTTTCTAACAAAAGCATCTTTAGGAAAATTATTGAAGGAGAAATGTTAAAGAGAAGTCAAACAACAAATCTCCTTTGAATATTTCCGGGAACTTTTGCTTTATTCCCAAGTTATTTTGAAAAGTATAGTCCGAGTAGCAGATGATATTTTATAGGGGATCTCAGAGTTTGATGGGTTAAACAACAATTTGGTGATATCTCTCTAACAAAAGTAATGTTGAGGAAACATTTGATGGAGACTTGTTCATAGGAACTCTATCTACAACTCTCCTTCAAATATTTTTCAATTGTATGCTTCATTCCAAAATTGTTTTCAAAAGTATGACAGGTCCAGACGACATTTGTCAAGTAGGTCTCCAGGCATGAGTTGGTTAACTGATCTGGTAAACATCTTGCACTCCCAACTCTCATCTACAGTGCCCCTGCCTCACACCTTCTCACTTGTAAGACGTAACCCAACCTTTCGTTTACAGTTCCCAGTCTAATTTAACGGTAGTGTGGCGATATAGCCTTGTTGTGGTGATATAAGCCATACCCCACACTTTTGACAGCACCGGGTGCCTCACCCTGACAGCTTGCAGGGTCTTAGCTTGGATTGTGAAACTGGGTCTAAGATACTGACTGAATGGGGCAATCAAGTAATGTTGATGCCACAGAGTCATATGTACAGCAATAATATCAAATAAAAATCAAAACATATAACTCACCATGTCATATCAATCGTAGAAAATGATGTAGAAATGCATGGTATTTTTAGTTTTTTACCCAGTCATGTTTTATACAGCAAGGATTCCATATAGGCACATTACCAATCAAGAAATGAAAATTAGTATTTATCATGTAGAACATTTTGTAGAAAATAGATGGATTTTAATGCAGTCATGTGTATAAAACCACAACAGCAAGGATTCCAAATAGCAATCAAAACATATATATTATATATATGTTAAGTTCTATGTATTATCATGTAGACTATTTTGTAAAAAATGCATAGAATCTTTAACCCAATCATGTCTTTAACCCATTCACACTCAGAGGCTCCTTAGAAAATTTCATCTGCTACTCTCATACTTTTGAAAATATTAACTTGGGAATAAAGCAAAAGTTGGTAAAATATTTGAATGAGAGTTGCTGTATGACTTCTGGAAGTTCTGGTAAACGTTTCTCTTCAATACGTTTTCCAAAAAATGCTTTCGTAACTGAAATACTTCTAAAATCTTCAGCCTGTTTTGGCCGCTCTGAGTGTTAATGGTTTAACACTGTCCTGACTATTTTCAGTATTTTGGTTGTATCTCCATATATAATGTCCAACCTTTCATATCGTAATTGTTGGAACCTTGCAAGCTTCGTATTCTGACATTATTTTCAAGTGGAGATTATCAGATGAAAATTTTCAGATATTTTGATTCATTGGTACATGCACTTTTTTCCACTTAGCTATCCCTTTTCATAATATGCACCCTTATCTTTCTAAAGCGAAGAGCTATATTTTTAGCAGTACACGTAAACAGCCCTATTCCTTCTACGCAGGAATTCCTCCACTATGAAAGGAATCTAAGTCACCTGCTTGTCTATTTAACCCATTTGCATCTGGAATGCTCGCATGATCTGACTTCTTTGAACATAACTCCTTAAATAATGAAATTGATGAAAAATATTTGAAGAGGGATTGTTATACTCATAAGGGACAACAACTTTCAGTCAAATATTTCTCCAAACAAAGTTTTTTTATTGAGATATTTCCATGTTTGTCAGACCATGTGGATGTTCCAGATGTGAATGGACTGAGACACATTTAGAACAGAAAGCAGATAGTACCCATAGCAGCAGGGTCTTGGCAAGTACTCCAGGTACTCCTCTTGTGTTGGAGCCGAAAAATAAATCCAGAAAGACTAAATTCAAGAGGTAGGAAATAGGTCAATCTCACTAAACTCTAGAGACAAAGGCTGATCGCCAAGCAAGCTCGCAAAATAAACAAAGAATTGGTGCAAAAAACGTCCAGAAAAAAATCATAAATTCTAAGAAAAAATACATAGATTACATGTTATCGCAATATCATTAAAAACCAACTGATGTTAACACTGAGCTTAAAGTTCTTTAAGAGTTTCAGGCTGGCATATTTTGGCTCTTCCTTTCTTATAGCCATCCATTCACTTTCACTTTTCTGAATGACATCCACATGTTAGAACCATGGATTAGTTTGAGTTTGGGAGTGATCCATTGAATAGAAGCACGAATGTCGATCACCGGATACGCAACCAGCAGATCTTGCTCAACAGCCTCGGCACGACTCCTAGCCCACATGCTGACAAGAATCACTCAATAGATGCGTTCTGCACATATTAGTGAGCAACCTCCTCTATAATGTAAACAAATACAAGAGCCCACATTTGTACGTCTCCTAGTGACATCACACTGAGGGAAGATTAGGTGTGTCTAGGGCTTTACAATGGGCCGTCTGGTAATTGTTCTGTGGTGACCAATCCATATTCTCTTCATCTAAGCTAGAAGCTAGTCAAAGTTTCGGGGCGCCATGTGATGCTATTCCTTGTTTTGATGTCCTTCCTGTTTGACCCTATTCGGCCTATTGTAGTATGACAGAAGCCCAACTTGTACATAGTAAACAGTGAAGTTCCCGGAATGTCTTAGATAAAAAAATCTGGTTTGTTTATATGAAGTTCCTCATTTTGCAGGGATCTGGGAATATTTGTTGAAAGTAATGCCTGTAAAAGTACCGATTCTAAAAAAAGAGTTGTTGAGTGTTTTCCTGTAAATAATTCATGGCATTTTTTTCTTGGGTTGGGCCTAGACTACATCAGTGTGACTGTCTTAGCCAGGATTTAGAAACTAGGTGCCTAAAATTAGCATAAATTTGTAAAATCTTTGGGCGTCCAAATTTTTAAGGGGGATCACAATATACTCATATTTCAACCATAAACATGAATAAATTCATCAAAATGAGGCATGATATCATTAAACAGTGTCATGGGAATTATAAGGAGATGAATTATAAGCTTGAGATTGAGATTTTTAGAAATTCCACACTTAAAAATCTGGGTATCCTGAGGGGTTCTTTTTAGGGATTTGGGTGTCCAAAAAGGCATCCAGACGCCCTGCTGGTTAAGACCATGGACTACATACCACCTCACTAATTATGCTGTTGAACGTTGACCTATTCATGCCTGTACATTAACCCATTCACACTCAGAGCCGCCAAAAAAGCCCCGACAATTTTGAATATATTTTTCTAACTAAAGCACCTATTGGAAAATATTTGAAGGAGAAATGCTAATCATAAGCTAAACAACAACTCTCCTTCAAATATTTTGTGATCTTTCATTTTATTCCAAAGTTATTTTCAAAAGTATGAGTGTAGCAGACAATACATTCTAAAGGAACTCTGAGTGTGAATGGGTTAAGCAACATGAACTGATAATTTTGTTGTCCAAAACAGCAATTCCAAAATATCAGCCTGTCCTGATGTTGTCACTAATCTCCTTCAAATCCTTATACCAACTACACTTAATAGCCTTTTGTGTCAAAAAAGCCCATTTACACCTCAGCTATGCCCTGAAAAAAATGTTTTGTTAGGAAAATATTGCATTATTACAAAATTGAAAATTCTTTATAGAAATATTTGCCTGTCCAAAAAGGAGGTTTTCAGGAAACTGCCTGTCCAAAAGACAGGCAGGACAGGTCCTGGCTAAGTCCATGCTGGTGTGTCTTCAAGGGTTAATTTATGGTGTCTGGCATGAATATACCACCCCATTATAAATCCTTTGACATAGTACAAGGATATTATGCCGTATTTCATTAAGTAAATGTTTATGGTTGTAATCTGAGTAATTTGTACTCTCCCTTGGAAAATAGGATGCCCAAAAGTTTGTGCACCCAGTTTCTTAACCCAGCTAAGATTCTGATGGCCCCAGACACTCAGCCCTAGATAGTCCTGGGGGCCGCTAGAATTTCAAAACCTAGTTGCCTGCTGTGACTCCTAGATAATCCTCTTAAAACAACCATGCCCGTAGTGGTCAAAACGTGCATGACAATTTCGACTATATCTCCCTAATGAAAGAATATTTCGGAATATATTTGAAAGAGAAATATCAGTTGGAAATCAACTAATGATTTTCCTACAAATAATTTGTAAATTCATGCATTATTCCAAAGCTATTTTCAAAATTGTAATTGATCCAGACGATACTATTCAAGAGTCACTTCAAGCATGAATGTGTTAAGTAGTGTTGGGACGATCATCGATTATAATCGATAATCAATCGTTTACCTCTCTGATTCTGATTAATCGATTACAAAACTGGCAATCGATAATAATCGGAAAAGGTGACACCTAGTGGCAAAATATAGAACTAAATGACAGACACGTTGTCAGCTTTCTTGCTATGAAACTAAGCCCCCAAAACACTTCAAAACGAAGTTAAGGTAGGTGCTAATAGCAAGTAATTGTCATAGACTATGACTTATTATTAGGCTCTATACCTCTAGTACCCAATTACTGCAAAAGTGCGATGAACTGATTATGATCCATAATCGATCGGTTGGCTGTAACTGATTATCGATCATGAAATTGCAACCGATTCCCAACCCTAGTGTTAACCCATTAATGCTCACAGCGGCCAAGAGCAGCTGGACAATTTTGATGAAATAACGCAGGTGAAATCAAAGAAAGGAAAATATTTGATGGAGAAATGTTAATTAGAAGTTAGAAAACAACCAAAAACTCTCCTTCAAATATTTTGTAAAATCATGCTCAATTCTTAAGTTATTGTCAAAAGTGTTTTAGGCCCAGACGACAATTTATGGAGGAACTCTAAAGCATCAATGGTAATTCTCCCCCATGTTTCTGTGCACATCTTAACTGTTGAGCTGCCTGTAGCGGCTCTGATAGTCTTCCCATGACAATACCCCCCCCGCCCCCCCCCCCCCCCCCCTGCCAACATCCATATGCCTGGAAAACAGCCAACTAAACAATTTCTCTCAATTGGTTGCCATGGTAACGGGTCCTGCAGGAGGAATTAGGGGACGGCTGCGGCGGCATGTGTTATTTGAATGCAGGGGACGGAGGAAGGATGTATTATTGCATTAAGTGGGCGGGGGCTGGATTTCCATGTCTCTAGGAATGTGCCGGTCCGGAGGGATTGTATTGGTTGGGACTGGGGAAAAAGGGCAAAATTGTGGCCTGTTGGACATGTGCAGCTAGGAGGCACACTGGGTTGTATTCACGAAGAGGCTCACCCAAGGGGGATCATAAGTTAACCCATTCACACTCACAGCGGCCGTAACAAGCCTGATAATTTTTATAATACTTTACTTACATAAGCTTTTCCTGGAAAATATTTGTAGGAGTAATGTTGATCAGAACTCTCCTTCAAACATTTTTTTGAAATTTTGCTTTATTCCCAAGTTATTTTCAAAAGTATGAGAGTAGCAGACAATACATTCTGCAGTATTACAACTCTGAGGGTGAATAGGTTAACCTCTTCTTGTCCATAGCGGCCAAAACGACCTGACTACTTTGGTATTACCTTTGTTGGTGGTAGGAATTGGTGCCTCAAAAATTTCTGTGACACAATACAATATCAATATTTTCTTAATGATACAATACTTAATGATAGTGCCTGCCTCCCAGGGACCTAATTTTCATTGATTTCGCTAATAAATTGCAAACTGCCTTCGTAGGGAGATGTCTGGGTAGCAAATAAGTAAATTTTATAGATATTTTATGTACAGTTTACTTGGCATATATGAAAACAAAACAAAACAAAACTACTATTTGTAGGTTTAAAATAAAAAAGAAATTAATAGATATTTTAAATCTTAGCGATAGAGTAGGATACTTTTTTCTATATGGTAATTTTTCCCATTCCATACCAGTATTTGGTGTCATATTGAGTACCATTACCTATCCCTGGACGGATGTCTAATGGCTGACACATGTTCACAAGTGGATAAACGTGTCGCACCTGTTTCCGGATATCACTCAGATCTACTCACCCACACATACTGTACACAGCAGGTACAATAATAACAACAATAACAACCAGCACCACCACATGCTCACGCCAAGACTAGCTCCTGGTGAATGGTAGACTTAGCTCCTAGTCCCTAGGGATTGGCACCTTTAAAGTTTTCACCATACAATTGAATACAATATCAATATTTTATTTTGTTAAATTTAGCATTGTCAGCTAATATATAGCAAATATGGGACTCAATGTATTTGACTAAATACGGAGGGGCCCCCCTCACCTCACACCTATTAAATCGTTTACCCCAGTTACTAAATAATATATAGCAAATTTCCTTCACATGAAAATGGCCAGGTAGCAATTACGTCAATTTTCACCTTAATATAATTCTAATGATCATACTTTGCCTTTTCCAAACAAATAAGGCATAGTGACCTTATACAATGTCATGAGAACTATTTTCAGGTGAAAAAATTCCAATACATTCATGACTAAAATTGACATTTTTAGAACACAAAAAACACACAAAAAAAACACACACAAAAAAATATTTGGTTATCTGAGGACTGATTTTTGAGGGTTTGGGTGTCCAAATGATGCCCAGGCACCCTGCTGGCTAGATAAAGACTTAGTGTTAGGGGGCAGGGCATTAGCACAACGGTGCTTGGTGATAATGCTGTGGTTATCAGTCTACAGCATGGAGTTGACGGAAATACAATAAAAATCAATCAACCAATCTTCAGACACCTTCTGTTTTGGGCGTGTGAGCCGATATAAGATTTAACCACTGGCTCGTATGCCCCTTCATCATTGTCGTACTGGCCCTTATGGTCTGTGCCAGGCATGGTCTTAGCCAGGATTTAGAGACTGGGTGCCCAATATTGACAATTGTTACCTGTTTGGGTATCCTATTTTTCAAGGGTGAACACAATATATTGAGATTACAACCATAAACATGTAATTAAACATGTAATTAAACATGTTAGTAATTGAAATTAGGCATTAAGTCCTTGCAGAATGTCATTGGACTTTTATTGAGGTGGAAAAACTTAATGCTTGAAATTGACATTTTGAGAAATTACTCCCCAAAATGTTTGGGTGTCCTGAGGAGTGATTTTTGTGGGTTTGGGTGTCCAAAAAACGCCCAGACGTCTTGCTGGCTAAGGCTATGGTCTGTAAGTACTTCGTAATTGAAATTAGGCATTAAGTCCTCACACAATATCATGGGAATAGTATTGAGGTGGAAAAACATCAATTTCATGCTTGAAATTGACATTTTAAGAAATTACTCCCCAATATTTTTGGGTGTCCTGAGGGGTTATTTTTGAGGGTTTGGGTGTCCAAAAGATGCCCAGACGCCCTGCTGGTTAAGGCTATTATATGGTCTGTGCTTCCTTCCCTTCTATGTTGCTGGCGCGTGGCCGGCCGGCTCGGCTTACTGGGAAATTGAGGAAAATGAATAATGCAGTCTCTCAGGAAATGGGATGGTTGCCATGGCAACTGAAACAGAGGCAGCCAACACGCTAATGGAAATCGGGGCAAAACAAGACATTAATTTTCTTGCCAACATCCGGCGAATTTTAATCAGTCGGCGTTAAATATTCATGAGCCGCTGGATGTTTATGCTGAGATGAGATCGCTCGCCCGCAAGATTGCATGCACTTTCGTTGGCAATGTTTCAAATATACAGTTTCACTAGATTGCTTGCTTTGTATTTGGCCCCGGGATCTGTATTTCATTGATTGTATCACTGACTTTTCCTATCTTATTTCTGGTAGCCAAGCCCTAGGTCAAGCAATTTAAGTATTCTCTTAGATTTCGTCTTAATACCTGGATAGCATACCAAAACTGCACTTGAATCGACCCTAATTTAGTTCTACACTTTCCCACCAGGTGGCCGGAATGATAACTTTCAAGTTCTTTGGTTTGCCACCCCCTGTGCCACTTATGTTGATCTCAAGAAATTTGCAAGACTTAAATGAATTTTTACTCCCACATTTAAAGAATAAGGTGAACAAGGTTAAGGGTGCCTCCATTAAAAAGCAAATTTTAAAGATTTCTTGATACTTCAGGAGTTTTTGTGTGTTTAGGGAAATCTTAAGTAAAACATTTATATTCATGGCCACCCTTAAGGCTTAGGTTACTTTACGTGAAAACCTTATATCTTTTAGGATTTTTTATTCAAAATCAAGGATATGGTTCGGTATATACCTTAAGGATAAAATTAAGGAAAACCTTGGCCTTAAAAATGTTGTCTGCACCCACTCTACTTTTGAAAATAATTTGGAAATTGAGCATCAATTGACAATATATTAGAAGGAGAGTTGTGGGTTTTGTTCTAAACAGCATTTCTTAAAATATTTTTGGAAAAATGCTCTGGTCAAAAAGATATTAACGCTGTGGGCATTTGAGGGTCAAGATGCCTAATGCAACTGGGCCTTGGTATTTCATAGTTAAACCTGGCAGCAGCGCCTTTAGCCCTTGTTCTGCTGGTGGCTATTTGGGCTAATACAGAATGACGCAAAAACCTGAAAAATGACTGAAACCCTGGCACATGGGGTACTCATCTGAGAGTACTCAGCGAGAGCTATCCAATGAATACCAAAATGACAGGGTTTAGGTGTTTTCAAAAATTTTTGCGTTCTTGTGCTTTGGAAGAAAGTAGCCTCAGCATTGGAAGGGTTAGTATTGAGGTGTTGCTATTACCAAAATAGTCAGGCCGTTTTTGGCCGCCGTGGCCACTAAAGGGTTAAGATGCTTTATGCAACTTGGCCTTGGTATTTTATAGTTCAACCTGGCAGCAGCGCCTTTAGTATTGAGATGTTGGTTTTCACAAAGTGGCACTTGCTCGTAAAGCCTGTAGCTCTTGCTCATTTGCCACGATTGCCCAGTTTGCCCTGAGAGCATCGAATGGCTCTGTAGTCACGACTTGCATGTTGCGCGGAGATATTGAAAGGATTGAGGTCTTGAAAGGCGTCGCTTGCTGTAACAGTATGGAGTATGTTTCTAATATTGTATCGCAGATCATGTCTGTAGGGCACCATTTTAACATAGGGAATCGCGTTAGGGATAGGTTCTTAATAACTAGTGAAGTGTCAGGATGTCAGTAGGTTATGTGAATGCTTGGAATACCTACCTCATGGACCCCAAAATGCTTTGAACATCAGGGTCCTGATTAAGATAATGTTAATAATAATAATAACAAAATGATAATAATAATAATGATATATAATAATAATGATAATTTTAATAATGATAATAATAATGATAATAATAATAATAATGATTATAATAATGTGATAATAATAATAATAATGATGATAATAATACTAATAATAATAATGAAAATTATATGATAATGATAATAATAATGATAATAATAATAATAATATAATGATAATTTATTGTAATAATTAATTAATTATAGTAATGAGAAAGATAATGATATTTGATTATTATAATAATAATGATAATGATAATGATTATAATAATAATAATGATAATGTTGATAGTAATAATGATAATTATGAAAATGATGCTAATATGATTATTGCATCGTACATCATGACTGTAGACCACCAATTGAACATTATAGGTCCAGGTGACATTTATCAAATAGATCTTCAGTCATGAATGTAGTCTTTTATTGTAGTCTGGTAAGGTGCAGCTGTGGATCAACTTATTAAAGGTCAAGCCGATCAGGCCCTTCCTATAGGAAAACCTAGGGTAGGAAGTGAGGATCACGATCATGATCTTAACCAGGACTTAGAAACTGAGTGCCCAAAATTGCCATTTGTAAACTATTTGGGTGTCCTCTATTTCATGGGTAAACCCATTAAACTTAGAGTACAACCAATGAAGCTTCATGAAATCAAGCAAAATGTTCATATACAATGCTAAAGGAATTATATTGAGGTGCAAAAAATCAATCACATACTTGAAATTGACATTTTTAAGAAATTCCTCACAAAGTTTTTTTTTTCTGTCCTGAAGGGTAATTTTTGTGGGTTTGGGTGTTCAAATAACACCCAGACAACCTGCTGGCTAAGGCTATGATCAAGATGATTCAGAGGTGGCTGGATCTGATGTCATCCCTAATCCATTCAGGTTGAAGTTTTCTCGACCCTATGATACAGGACCCCATGCTAGCAGATCAGTGTCGAATGAACCGCAGGAATGAGGCTCAGATTTCCCTAGATCCAGAAATCAGTGCCCCACCTGTGGCTCTGTCATTTACCTGTGTTATCACAGTGGGATGTTAATACCCCCTCAATCCTCTTCCAATTAGTTTACCCATTTATCCATGTAGCTGTCAAAAAGGCGAAAATATTTTAATGATATTTTCTGATTAGTACACTTTATATGTATTTATGATTTGTATACTTGAAGGAGAAATGATAATCAGAACTCGGCGTACAAGTCTGACTTATCAATATATATTCTGGTATTAATATAATATACTCACGCTATTTTCTCAAATATCAGAACTCTGCCTACAACTCTCTTTTCAATATAAATTCAGGGATTAATGTAATGTACTCACGCTATTTTCTCAAATATTAGACCTTGGTCTGCAACTCTTTTCAAAATATATTCGCTGTCAATTAATAAACACAATATTTTCTCAATTGTTCAAAAGGGGTATCAATGAAAATATGTATCATAGGTTCAGTGTGAACTTGTGTGAATATTGCATAAATTTTTAAAACAAGTGTTCATTTTCATTCTATAAAGCTAACATATTGTTTTTCAGTCGATCCCTCCCGGAGAACTCTACCTGTGCTGGACCCTCCTCTGTGCTTTGATTGGTCCAATTAATGCCGTAGCCATCGACAGGTGCGGCAATTTAATATTATAACAAGGCCGTGGCCAGTACTGTGTGTCCGCTGCATTATTATTCCCGTTTGAACCCTAAATTATTATAATATCGCTGATTGAGGTATGGTGGGGGAGCGAGGAGCCCTCCCCCTCCCCGGCCGATACCGCCATGGCCGCCGATATTGGCTCCGTGGCCAGAGCAGGCCGCACGGCCAACAGAGTGCTCTGCTACGGTGAGGCTTCCCCGTCTGCTACTACTACTACTACTGCCGCTGCCACTGCTGCCTCCGCTACGAGCATGGATTGTCTACGACCATCACTTCAGACCACATGGATCCCGACGCGGCCATCTCACCCTCTCTTCCCCTATCTTTCAGAACTTTTGGATGGTGACAGGCAGCTGACCAATCATATCTCTGGATTTTGTAACCATTGACAATGGATGCGGATTCGAATGACGCCGGGACGAACGTTAGCGATTCCTTAAACGGAGAAACCAAGCCGGATCCCGCGAAACTGGCTCAGTCGGCCATAATAAAACAGGTACCGCCTGCCTTCCTCTTCCTACTTCCTCCTGCTTCCTTCTCATTGTGATGTGCGTGTGTGTGAGTGGTCGCCTGTACATCTACATATATTTCAGAAGTGTAAACATAATAGCACGATAATTACCAATTCTAAATGTGCATATTTTGTTCGGGAATGAGTAGCGGGCAAAGTTAGCTGGCCAAGTTGCCCGTTCTAATTGGACGGAATTTTTATTTTCATTTTATGTGATTTTATCGGTGGCAACGTCGTCGAATACATTTCAGTAAATTATGAATATTGTGCGCGCTGGGCCTGAGAATGATCAGTATTTAAGATATTAACATACATAGCAGAATTATGAAGATGATGAGAGTGCTATGGTATAGATTTGCCGCCGCAATCAGCATGAACAGGCTCAGGTAATCCCTACAGCTTCTCACTCATTTTTGCCGATTTCCTTCCATTTTACATCCACCATCTTGCGGACAAGGGTAGCGCGTCTATATTAGGCTTATATTGCTCTCCGCTAGTAGTATGTGGGGTACACGGCCGTCACCGTGCCGATACGAGGAATATAATACATGATTCCTCTTGTATCTCAATCTCAATACCGTCGCACGGCAAAGATAATTCATGCACTTCTGATTAGCAGCCGAAGCAGCGGAGGTTTCGTCTATTCTTTGCAAGTCCGCTCATGGGTTTTAATCAGGGTTATTTGGCTTGAAGGGAATAGATTTATCTTGATGGCAACTAGGACTGCCAGCTCTGAGTCATATTGCTGATGACTTCAAAGCAAGCGCTGTGCGCATTGTATAGCGATCGGGGAGACAGTGAGAGAGTGACAGTGTTCAACATAAGTGGAAGTATTCACTCTCTGAATGCCGTTAGCTAGCGCTTTTGATGTCAGTTTTGTTAATTAAGCATTCCTGGTTAGTAGAAATTCAAAGAATTTTAAATCTTATTTCTAGATATTTAGCAACTTAATGTAATACAAAAATATCATACAAGATGTCAACTAGAACAAGACTCACTTGTTTGATTATTTTGCACTTGTTTAACCAAGTAGGGCTAGTAGTGGGTTTAGGAAGGCAAGTGGAGTTGACCAGGGCTAGTGGATGCCTACTTACTAGCCCTGCTGTGCAGCGAAAGATTTCTCTTTGTGAAGGAATGAAAGTGGGGCTGGCTGAAATCTGCTTGCATCTTTTGTGCGCTCCCCACTCTCCTTTCTCTGACTGACTCTCCGTCTCCGTCTGTAGTCATCAATAATCACATGCAATTTATGTGGCTGGTTCTCGTGGTCAGTGGGCATTCCTAGTGGAGATAATGTAAATTATTCAGCCACATTGTCTCCGCGGGCATTCACCATTGATAGATTCAGTCGGCATCAGTTCAGTCAGTTGCATAATGCACAGGGGACCCTGGGGAAATGTTATAAATGCTATAGTAAATATTGGCTAAGAATATGATTCAGTTTAGATGTTCTACACTTTTATCCGAAATTGTGTTATTTACTATAATTTTGAGTCAGATGCATAGCTGTGGACCCGCGGGAAATGTTATATATGCTATGTCGAATATGGGCTAAGAATATGATTACAATTATATGTTCCACACTTATTTTGGAAATTTTAATTGATTTTTACATGTAATTCATAAAATAATTAATTATAACCATATTTTAGCTTTATTGTGTAGAATATATTATATATATAATTCAGCCCAGTATCTCTTATAGTAAGCTAGATTTATAATCTCATTACAGGCACTAGTAAAGATTTGATGATTTTGCGGAATCAAACGTTCAGAACTTGTCCATATTCAGATTTACAATTGGAAATCCAATTTAAATGAATTAAATTCATTTACGACACTTAGTTTACAAATGCTAACTTTATGACTCCTGACATAATTGTTTCCCTTATTGCCACAGGCAAATGAGTAAAAAAGGCTGGAAGGGGAAAGTAATTTTCTTCTCAGATTTTCCTGTTAAGTCATTGTTCTTTAGTATTTCTTACAGTTTCTGTTGAACTGTAGAATTAGACACACACAAACACCTATTTGTTTTACTCTCATTGCAAATGAAGCACACAAAGAAATTCATATTTTTCCAAGAAAATCATTTGGAAATTCTTTTAGGACAACTAAACACATTATTTCTCAGTACAGGGGAAGTTTAATTTGAAAAGTCACAATTTTCCCTGCTAAGTACTTCCCATATTCTGAAAATCCAAGGATTATATGGAGCTGTGACCCCATGTTCTTCGGGAGCATGCATTGAAATCCTGAAATTTTAATTTGTAATTTAAATGCATCATTTCTTAAGATTTAAAAAAGATTCAGGGAAAGTTTAAAAAATCCTATTAAGGAACTGCGAACGACTTCCACTCCAGGAAATGAAATGATTTGAAATTGAATTGAAATATTTCTAGCAGTTTCCCCGCTATGTACTTCCCCTATAATGATAATATCCCTTATCTTTTCTGCGTGGCTAGACATTGCAATGACATTAAGTCTGATAATGGATAAGGTAATTGGGACAGGAGATGAACATCTGGAAATAGCCAACAGCCAGCAACGAAATATCTAGGAAACTGGACTGAGGAGGGGGAACAGTGAGAACATACGAAAAAAAAGTCAACATGAGAAAATAGCCAGGGCCTCAACGATGTTGAAATACCTAGAGCACTGGCCAGAGGGAGGGGAGGGGGGGGGGGGGGGGGGGGGGGATGAACATCAGAAAAAAGCCTGGGCCTTACTGATACTGAAATACCTAGAACACTAGGCAGAGGGAGAAGGGGAGGGGGGGGGGGGTGAACATGAGAAAGTAGCCAGGGCCTCAATGATGCTGAAATACCTAGAACATTGTGCAGAGGGAGAGAAGAGTGGGTGGGGTGGGGGAGATACAGCATTTAAATTCAGGATTTAGATGCTACCTCTGATGGTAGAAAAGCTCTTGCCAGGATAACCTCAAGATGTCAGGCAATGTCGGTATTCTGTACATGAGTGGTTTGATCAACATTAACCCTTCATGCTTAGGAGTTTCAGAAGAATTTTTCTTCTGGATCAATAATGTTTTTGACAATAACTTCAGAACTATTTTACAAAAGATTTGATGGAAAATTGTTGGTAGTGTTCTGATCAACATTTCTCTTTCAAATATTTTTCCAGCCATGCTTTAACCATAAGGATTTCACTCAAATTTACGGGTTGCTTTTGGCCGCTACGAGAATTACTGGGTTAAAAATTAGCATGGCCTGGGGAGCTTGCTATTCCTCCTTATCATCCTGTGCCGACGTCTTCTTCGATCGCCGCGCTGCGCTTTTTCCATCATTCATAGCATCATTATGGGATGTCCAGCTACGTAGATCGCATTTAGGCGATACGGAATGTAGGGTCTTAGCCAGGATTTAGAAACTGGGTGAACAAAATTGGAAATTATTAAATTTTGGGGCGTCCTATTTTTTAAGCGAGACCACAATATACTCAGGTTACAACCATATATATTAAAATATTTATTTGATATCCTTGTATAGTCTTAGCAAGCAGGGCGTCTGGGGGTCTTTTGGACACTCAAACCCTTAAAACGTATCTCTCAGGACACCCAAATGTTTTTATGTGGACTTTAAAATGTTAATCTCAAGCATATAATTGAATTTGAATATTTTTCATCTCCATATAATTCCAATGACATTGTATGAGGGTAGTATGCCTTATTTTGATAATTTTATGTGTTTTCTGGTTGAAATATGAGTATATTGTGGATGCCCTAAAATTTCACAATTGCCAATTTTGGGCACCCAGTTTCTAAATCCTTAAAAATTTGGACACCCAAAAATTTCACAATTGTCAATATTGGGCACTCAGTTTCTAAATCGTGGCTAAGACCCCGACTGAGGGCATAAAAGGGTTGCTGGATGATTCCACGATTCTCCTGCCGTGTGGTTTACTGGCTCTGGCAGGCAGGAATATTGAGCCGGAGATTCTCCAAGTTTGAAAGGAAGTCATGTAACCCCAGGTCTGATGTTAATTGATTTCTTCACTGAGTGACAGATCCAATTTTCTGTGAAGAGAGGAACTGTGAGCGATCTCTGCGAGCGCTTCTTTTCTTGGAGGGGGGGGGGGGGATAGTTATTGCAGCACTTTGTTGCCTAAAGAGATACTGCTGAAAAAGGCCTTACCGTAAATATTTGGAAATTTAGACCACCCTAGGAACTGGGGCCACTATAATTATTTTGCAAAATGATTATTGAGAAATATGGACCACCCTTAATCTATGGCTGGTAGCTATTTCACAAAGTATGGACAACTCTTACTCTGCGTTGTCAGTATTGTCATAAAACATGGGCCAACCTCAACCCATATAAATTGTAATTATTAAGAAGTGTCCCAAATTACTGAGAATTTACAGTATATTAGCCAGCAGGCTGTCTTGGCATGATTTTGACACCCAAACTCTCAAAGATCAAACATCAGGATAGCCAGATATTCTGGTGAGGAAATGTCAATTTCAAGCATATTATTAGATATTTTCTCCTTATTATAATTGCCATGTGATTGCATGAGGATATCTTACCTTTCCTCATTTAAATCTAAGAAAGATACCAAATTAGTCAGGCCTTTTTGGACACTACAGGCATGGATGAATTAAATATCATTTCCATGATTATTTCGGCATGTTGGTTTCGAATTCATATTTCTCACTCAAATATTTCTGAATATCCTATTGTCTAAAAGGTGTCACCAAAATAGGTACTTTTGGACAGTTGCAGACATAAATGAATTAGAGGTATGACATTTCTTAGGCAGTCAGATATCTGGCTAAGCCTGTGGTTTGAATGTCCAGATGATGGTCATAAGCCCAGCTGCTGAAGACCCTGGGATTGTGCCTGGGTCTCAGGTGCACAGTGGAGGTACACTCATTCACCTGACGTAAATTACTAATTAATTTCTCACCTCATTGTTCATTTCTAGTTGAGTTTTGTCTGCTCAAGGTGAGGAAATCTTTTTCCACACAGGAAAAATCTGTGATGTCAGAAAGCAAAGAATTTTACAAAGAAATGTGAAACAAAAGAGAGGTTTAGTTTCTAAAGTGTGTGCAACGGATGTGCATGAAGTCACAGGTGTTGAAAAGTACGGCATTCCTGGTAAATGGTGTCGATTTCAAATAAATTTCTCCCCGCGCTTCCACTTTGATCTGGCATTTGTGAAAATGACGCCATTTCTGGTTAATATGGAAAAATATGCCGCGCTTGTCCCTGAAAAAGGAAATGAAAACAGATCAGGCTCTTAGTCAGGATTTAGAAGCTGGGTGCCAAAAATTGGCTATTGTGACACTTTTTGGCATCCAATTTTTCAAAGGAGATCACAATATACTCAGATTACAACCATAAACATGTATTTACTTAAATGAAACAAAGCATAATGTCCACAATCAATATCAGGGGAGTTATATGGAGGTGAAAAAGAATTCAATTATATGCTTGAAATTGACATTTGAAGAAATTTAGGCAAGTTCTAGGTTTTTTGCCGTATTCACTTGCAACTTGCAACAGGGCAAGTGGTTATGTTGCACGCTGTTATTATAGAAATTCTAAATCCGAAGTGCCAAGTTGAAGTATCATATGCTAATGCATCCAGCATACCCTATAGGGACCATCAGTGTCCTCATAATTGAAAAATCAATATCAAGATGAATTCCCTGCATTACCTGCCAATTAGCTTAATTGGCCTCGGGGATTCCCTAGCAGCTTGCATGCCCATTCATGCCTATAGTACTGCTTCTAAAAGGCCTCTCTTATGCTGGTATCTAAACCTGGCAGAAAAAGTGATAATAAGGATCCATTCATGCCTATAATACTGCACCTATAAGGCCTCTGTTATGCTGGTAGCTAAACCTGGCAGAAGAAGCGACGATAAATGGAAATTGCTTCTGGACCTCATAACTGTTGCATATGAAGGGTAATGGTTAGAGTCCTTCATGCCTGTAGTAATGCCCCTAAAAGGCCTCTGCTATGATGGTATCTAAACCTGGCAGAAAAAGCCATGACAAGGGAATTGCTTCTAGATCTAAATCTAGTGATTCACATGAATGGTAATGGTCAGAGTCAATATTAATGCCAATAGAGCTCAAAAAAACCTTTCTCTTATGCTGGCGGAAAGAGTGACAATAAGGAGAATTGCTTCTGGCCTAATCAGTGATTCACATGAATGGTAATGGTTGGAGTCATTCATGCCTATAGAACTGCTTCCAAAAGACCTCTGTTATGCTGGTGGCTAAACCTGGCAGAAAAAGCGATGATAAAGGGATTTGCTTCTAGATCTAAATCTAATGATTCACATGATTGGTAATGGTCGTAGTCCTTGATTCCTATTTAGTACTGCTTCCAAAAGGCTTTTCTGTTGTGCTGGTATCTAAATCTGGCTGAAAAAGGCAAAATACGGAGAATTGCTTCTGGACCTAATCAGTGATTCACATGAATGGTAATGGTCAGAGTTATGCATGCTGCTTCTAGAAGGCCTCTGTTATGCTGGTATCTAAACCTGGCAGAAAAAGTGATGATAATAAGCAGTGTATTAGCGAGGATTTAGAGACTGGGTGCCAAAAATTGGCAATTGTACATAAAAAAAATTAGCATCCTCTTTTTCAAGGTTTACAATATACACAGATTACTACCATGAACATACATTTACTTATTGAAATAAAGCATATTAAATAGGCTTATGTAATGTCATGGGAATCATATTGAGGTGAAAAAAATCAATTACCTGCTTGAAATTAACATTTTAAGAAATTCCTCACAAAAGATGTTGGTTGTCTTTAGTCCTGGGTATTCAGAGTTCTTCCCCTCCACCCTACACACACTTTTGTATATAAAACAGCCCCAATTCATAACTGATCTACAGAAATCCATAATTCAAAATGTAGTAAGAAAAATAATCTACATTTGATCTAGACTAAAATCTAGTAAAATAGCCTGGTTTGTCACACCATTTAAAAAAGGCAAATATATGAAAAAGAAAAGCATTTTCATAATTGGTTTACTGAAATTTTATCGCCTTGTATTGCACGTCTGTGTTTTCTTTTGGCTTTATCCTCCCACCCAACTGGTGTAAATTTCAAATTATTTTTTCTGCGTTTGATCTTGCTTTGATCTGGCACGCAGGAAGCGATGCGGTTTTTGTTCGCCCCTCATCCTTTTTTAGCCGGATAGGTTTTCGACAGCTCTGTTTCAGCAGTAGTGCTTCCCGCTAATTGGATCCATTAACTCTTTCATGCCTGGAGCACCGGGAGAACACGTGGAGGGACTCAAAAAACAAAGTAAAAGATCTAGCAAAGATTTTATTTTTTTCTGGGGGAGGGTGGGGGGGTGATCAGAAGTACAATAATTTTTTTTGTAAAATTCTAAAAATAACATGGTCATAAATAAATGTTTCATAATTACAGCGTGAATAATATATGTTGTGCTTACATTTCCATTCACGGTATACAATTCCATTGATTATACCCAGCCCAGCAGGAGTTTGTTATATTCAACATTTTACAATCTAATTTTTGTAAGCAAAGGAAAAGATCCCGCAAATATTCATTATATATATATATATATATATATATATATATATATGTATATATATATATATATATATATATATATATATATATATATATATATATATATATATATATATATATATGTACATATATATATATGTACATATATATATATGTACATATATATATATATATATATATATATATATATATATATACATATATATATATATACATATATATATATACATATATATATATATATATATACATATATATATATATATACATATATATATATATATATATATATATATATATATATATATATATATATATATACATATATATATATATATATACATATATATATATATATACATATATATATATATATATACATATATATATATATATATATATATATATATATATATACATATATATATATACATATATATATATATATATATATATATATATATATATATACATATATGTATATATATATATATATACATATATGTATATATATATATATATATATATATATATATATATATATATATATATATATATATACATATATATATATATATACATATATATATATATATATATATATATATATATATATATATATATATATATTATATATATATATATATATATATATATATACATACATACATACATATATTTGGGTGGGGGGGGGGGAAGTACCCAAACACTGCAATAATTATTTTGGATGCTAAAAATAATTTTGTCGGACACTAAATGTGAGTCCTAATCACAGCATTAGTAGGAAACCGTATGTACAATAACTTGATTCCATTCATACAATTCCATTGATTATACGCAGCCCATCGGGAGCCGCAGCGTGTAACCTTTCATCACTGCTTGCAGGGGAGATAGGCCGCCCTGATCGATAACAATAGATATTTACCTTTCTATTGTTCTCCCTCCTGCTCCCCTACCTGCTGATCAATAACACTAATTGACTGCCGGGTATGCATTCTGATTTACAGGTGTACATAAATATGACTAAGTGTCATATGTATATCGGCCAAACTACCAGAAGTGAGACAAATAATTTAGTGCTCTAAAACCTAAAATACATTCCATCCTATATAAAAGGAAATTCAAGTATGCAGTCAAATTTACAGGTGTACATAAATATGACTAGGTGTCATTTGTATATCGGCCAAACTACCAGAAGTGAGACAAAGAATTTAGTGCTCTAAAACATAAAATACATGCTATCTTATATAAAAGTAAATACAGGTATGCATTCAGATTTACAGGTGTACTGTAATATAACTGAATGTCAAATATATCGGCCTAACTACCAGAAGTGGGACAAAGAATTTAATGCTCTATAATCTAAAATACATGCCATCTTATATACAAGTGAATACAGGTATGCATTTAGATTTACTGGTGTACATACATATGACTAAGTGTCATATATATCAGCCTAACTACCAGAAGTGGGACAAAGAATTTAGTGCTCTAAAACCTAAAATACATGCTATCTTATATAAAAGTAAATACAGGTATGCATTCAGATTTAGGGGCATTCCACAGTAAGCCTTCCGTCTATCACGGGACAAATTTGACAACTCCAAAGCAATTTACGCTTTAAATACTTTATTGCATGAGACAGTTTTGCTACATAATACTAGCTGGCATTACGATGTATCTTTTGAACTGTTTGTCTTAAAAAAATCCTTCATAATTGAAGGAGATAATCAAGCAAATACAGCCGTCTATCACGGGACACAAAATGGAAGTGGGTTTTTCATAACATTTTTCTCTTGAAAAATTCTCCTCAAATACATCACTATGGCATTCATGCTTAATATAATCCATTACAAAAATACTTAGCTTCTACATGATATATTTTTGATAGTAAAATACTGTGTAGTTACAGAGGAAATTGAGCTTTTGTGAAACAAGGTCTGTCTATCACGGGACAGTCTATCACGGGACAAAAATTCCACAACAGTTTGAGGGTATCTCACAAGAGTGTCAGCAGTCCTAACCTTCTAGAAACTTGTGTACAGTTAGAGTATATGCATTTCTAAGTGATGATGCATTTACAATACAAGTTTAATTCTGATGAATAGTGTTTTTGAAGCATTTTATAGGGGTACAATGAAAAAATTCAAATTTTGAATAAATACTTTGAAAATATAGCTATCACTACATGCACAATTCCATTGTACTTGTAAGCATTTGTTTTATAACTTAGAATAACTTTGAACAACTAGAAACTACTATTTCAGCAGAAAAGCAGCTTTTTATGAAATTAGGTCTGTCTATCACGGGACGATCTATCATTAGTGCCATAAAGTGACAGTTTACACTGTATAGAGGCTTAAATATTGCTAAAACCTATAAGCTAAGTAAACTAGCCTATAAACTACATACACTTATGTCTAGATACTAAATTGGATATGCTCAAATATCTATTCTGTTCTGGACATCAAGAACTCTGATCATGCAGTGACATGACACGTTTCCTACATGTTTTGACTCAATAAATTAAACTCATCAAAATTACCAAATTCCAACATACTCATAGAAATGCAGGTATTGTAGTGAAATTCAAAGACCAAGATTGCTTCTTATTCCGCAGTACAACATATTACAACATGCTTGATTTCAATTAGGATTAGGCTAATCCAGGTAACTTAAGTGCTAGTTTCAGAGTCTGTCAAATCATTATTGCACTTAGCATTAAAAATACTACTGTATGCACATGTATTTCTTTTTAGTTTTATATGCCTGTGGTGACTCAGTACAGGGTTAACATGCCTGATTTCAATTGCTAGTTTAGCATAAATATTACTTCAGTATGCACAAAGTGGAGTTTTATATCACTCTAGAATAAATAAGAAAAGTATTCTGAAGCTAATCATGAAGAGAGGAATGTTCTATCATGTTTTTCCTGCCTGGAAATGCCACCACAAGTTTGATGTCCCGTGATAGACAATCAGTGTCTATCACGGGACATATTTGAATTGTCATTTATTTTTGATTTTGAGAGATTTTCTGTAAGAAAACTGCATCATACCATTCATTTTAACTCATAGGAGGAGAATATGTAAAGGCAGCATTCTATGTTTGTGCATCTAAGAGATATTAAAACTTTTTGATGTTTGACTGTCCGTCACGGGACAGCGGCAGAAGAAATCATGCTAAATGACATGTTTTCTTTCAAAAATGTCACAAACTTCAACATGGGTTATGTGAAACTGAGAGTTTAGGGCTCATTGCCACTTTGATATTTAAAAACAATTTTTGAACCTTGAGAAAATGAATAATATGTCATGTCCCGTGATAGACACAATTTTTCCCACAAATTCCAGTTTTAAAGTCAATAACTTAAGTTTGGGCCATCATAGGGAAAAATCAAAACCAGTTCCGAAAACTTTGAAAAGTTCTCTTTCAGATGTATGCAAAATAAACTTTAGTTTCAAAGAATGACAAAATGAGTAGTCAGGACCAAAATACTGTGGAATGCCCCTTTACAGGTGTATCTATATATGACTAAGTGTCATATATATATCGGCAAAACTACCAGAAGTGAGACAAAATGCTCACTTATTAACCTGTACGCTGCTGGTGGCTAATTTGGCCAATACAAAAAGATGCAAAAAACCTGAAAAATGACTAAAACCCTGTCAAATAGGTACTCATCTAGGAGTACTCAACAAGAGCTTACAGTGAATACCAATATGACAGGGTTTAGATGTTTTTCAAATAGTTTGCGTCCTTGCGCTTTGGAGGGAAGTAGCCTCAGCATTGGAAGGGTAAAAGGGCCCTAAAGCCTGAAATACATGCTGTCTTCTATAAAAGGAAATACACTTTTTAAGCCATCAATTATACAGACCCAATCCAATTAGTGCCCACTGGGCAGAGGGAGTGTGTATTCCAGTAGCCCCATTTCCTCTCTGTGTGTAGCCATATTTCACACCTACAGGTGACAGCAGGGTTTTAGCCAGGATTTAGAAACTGGGTGCCCAAACTGTTAATTGTGAAATATGAGGGCATCCTATTTTTCAAGGTAGACCACACTATACTCAGATAACAACCACAAACATGTATTTACTTATTAAAACAAGGCATTATACTCTTATGCAATGTCATGAAAATTATATTGAGGTGTATAAAATCCAATTATATATGCTTTAATTTAAAGAAATTACCACTCCCCCCTCCAAAAGAAAAAGGTTGGGTGTTCTGAAGGGGAATTTTTGAGGGTTTGGGTGTCCAAATGATGCCCAGACGCCCTGCTGGCTAAGGCTATAGGTGCCAGGATGCAAAGGTCAGTTGTGGGCATGGTGGACATGTTGGGCATGGCAGGGCATGTAGTAGACTAGCTCCTTGTCTATGATTTACTTATATTGTGCTTTTCTCTGTTCTGGTCTATCTTTTGTTCAATATTTAGGTGTTAGTTTTAGTTGCTGTTGATAGATGGCACCAGTGGTGGTCACCCTGGTCAGTCAGAATCCAAATAGACCCTTGCTGGCCGCCTGGTGAGCCAATATAGAACTAAATATGGGTAGACATTTCAGAATGGTATATAAACATTAGGTGAGTCATTAAAGAAGTGATAAATTTTCTTGGCCTAGGACTAGGCTAGGCATGTAGAAGCTGCAGAGTTTAGAGGGGGTGGGGGAGAGATTAGAGTTCAACCTTTCTTTTGCTATTGTTTTAGTTCATATTAGTCAGACTCGGTCTGCTGACAGGATGAGTGAGAATTTGAGAGTGGCAAACTAGCTTGTGAACGTGAAGAGGTTTCTGAGTTAGGAAGGAGAGGGGGGGGGGGGGGGGGTAGAATGAACCCTCATAGTACACCATCATTGGTGTAGTCCATTTATGCCAGGCTATTGCTGCAGACAGGATAAATGAGGGTTTAAGGTGGCTGCTATAGTACTAGATCGAGCAACTCTATCGTCGGGTATGCCGTTGTTTACATTCTGATATTGATAGGCCATACCCACGATAGAGAAAGCCCCATACAAAACTTTTCCACTGCGCCCAAAAAACTGGGCGCTCACATTTCTAGCCCAGTCTGGTCACCCAAACCAACTGAATTCGTTCCTTACCTTGTTAATTTACGTTGTGACGCTTTAACAGCACTCAAATCCGTCCAGAGTGCGAGAAATGAGAGCTTTTTGGCTGGAAGCGATAATTTTCACTGTGTCCGTTCCGCCATTTAATTCGAGATATGACTAGTCGAGCAGCACACGTGTGAGAAGGTGATAGGTTTTATACGGGAAATGCTGGACAGTGCTGCTCGACTAGTCATATCTCGAATTAAATGGCGGAACGGACACAGTGAAAGATATATCAGTGCCAGTAATATACACATTATCATCACCTAGCGCGAAATACGTGAAATTAAAAGGAGCGCGGTAATAATGGGTTTTACAGTATGCTGGGCAATAGTGGCACACAGGATAAGTGAGCGTTTGAGAGTGTGGTGTAGCTGGTGAAGAGGCTGCTGAGTTGAGAGGAGTGGGGGGGGGGGGGGAGAGGTGAGGCGAGCTATATTATTAATGGCTGATCAGAACATGGCCGCCTTAATCAGACCTTTGGCACGGACCAAGGCTAAGCGGCCACCAATATGCTGGGCACGTATTATTCAGACCTCAAAACAGTATATCATCACGCCTTAGTATGGAAATATATGCACATGCATAAGCAAAGTATGGGTCAGGTAATGGACAGTATTGGTTAATTTTTGTTAAAATAGGCCTGAGTAGTAAGAATGAGCTGAAGAAATATACTTTGTTGGGATAAGTAATAAATAGAGTTTAAAACTAGTTAAAACATAGACCTGAATAAATGGGAGAGGGTTATACTATCAAGCAGAATCAAAGAAAAATCACACACACACACACACACACACACACACACACACACACATATATATATATATATATATATATATATATATATATATATATATATATATATATATATAAATATAAATATATATATATATATATATATATATATATATATATATATATATATATGTATATATATATATTATATGTATATATATTTATATGTATATATATATATATATATATATATAAATATATATATATGTATATATATATATATATATATATATATATATATATATATATATATATATATATATATATATATATATATATATATATATATATATATATATATATATATATGGATGGATAAATAGATAGATATGGATGTGAGTGTGTGTATACACAATAATACTGAAGAAGGAAGTTGTACTATGACATAGATTACACAGTTGATTTGTGATTAAAAAAAACATTCACCCACAGGCCACAGATACAAATATGTGATTTCAGTGACAGGGTTCTTTTTGACCAATTTATAAGAAAAAGTGTCATTTTTATCATGGCAATTGTATTTATTTGAGAAAGTGTTAGGCTTAGTGTTAGTTACTATTTTTCAGGGTATTCTTGAAATACTACGTCTAGAATGCCAGGAAAAGTTACAATAAACTAGATTGAAATTTGAAGGACAATAGTTGAGAACAACCCAACTAACTGCTTCCTTCAAATATTTTGGAAAATGATGGAAAAATCCTGAAGAATGACTGAAACCCTTGCACATGGGTACTCATCTGAGAGTACTCAGTGAGAGCTTTCTAATGAATACCAACATGACAGGTTTTGCGTAGCTTTCAAAAATATTTGCATCCTTGTGCTTTGGACGAAAAGTAGCCTCAGTATTGGAAGGGTTAACACATGATTTACTAAGGTTTACCTAAAAATTCAATAGACCAGTGGGGCTACTATTCCCCAGGTTTTAATAGCCATATAACCTAATTTTCGATGATTTAGTAGCTTTGGGCTGATTAGATTGGGTCTGTAGACCTTGTATGTTGAACCAGGGTTTTTGCTGGGATTTAGAAACTGGGTGTCCAAAATTGCCAATTGTAGAATTTCGGGGGGTCCTACCTTTTTAGGAAGACCAAGATGTACTCAGATTAAATACCTACATGTATTTACTTAAATACTGAATAAAGGCATACTGTCCGTATAATATGTCATGGGATTTATTTGGGGTGAAAAAAACTCAAATCATTTATTTAAAAAATGATATTCTATAAAATCACTCACAAAAAATTGGGTGTCCTGGGTGTCTGAAGAGTGATTTTTAAGGGTTTTGGTGTCCTATTGAATGATGCCCAAATGCCCTGCTGGGTAAGACCCGGTACTGAACCCTGCATACAGTTTGCTGTATAACGAGATGGTAAAACAGACAGCGTTCTCTTTCATTCTACTAGACAAGAAAACAAGATTAGATTACTGCTTCCCATATTTTTTGCTATACATTCAGATAGTCTGGGGGGGGGGGGGGGGGGCAGCATTCGCTTTCATTCTGCCTAAAAAAAACGTCACCTCTGCCCTTGATTTTTCCAGTTCTATTTTATCCCCTCATACTGTTTGCTATACATTCTGGTGGTTGTAGGAAAGGGGAGGAGGCAGCATTCACTATCCATCTGAAAAACAAGACATCATGTTACTATTTACTATCCTTCCCCCACCCCTCCCTCTTCCTTCAACTCTATTTATTGCTTGATTACTGTTCTGCCTAGATTGAGGTGGTTGTTGGGTGAGAGGGGGCACATAGCCATAGCTAGCATGGCATCTGGGTGTCATTTGGACATCCAAACCCTCAAAAATCACCCATCAGGACACCCAATTGTAATCTGAGTATATTGGGGGGTGGGGGGGTAGCATTTACTATCATTCCGCAAAACAAGATGTTACTATTTTCCCCCTCCCCTCTTTCTGCAAAACAAGATGTTACTATTTCCCCCCTCCCCTCCTTCTGCAAAACAAGATGTTACTATTTTCCCCCTCCCCTCTTTCTGCAAAACAAGATGTTACTATTTCCCCCCTCCCCTCCTTCTGCAAAACAAGATGTTACTATTTCCCCCCTCCCCTCCTTCTGCAAAACAGGATGTTACTATTTCCCCCCTCCCCTCCTTCTGCAAAACAAGATGTTACTATTTCCCTCCTCCCCTCCTGCAAAACAAGATGTTACTATTTCCCCCTTCCCTCCTTCTGCAAAACAAGATGTTACTATTTCCCCCTCCCCTCCTTCTGCAAAACAAGATGTTACTATCATCCCCCTCCCCTCCTTCTGCAAAACAAGATGTTACTATTTCCCCCTCCCCTCCTTCTGCAAAACAAGATGTTACTATTTCCCCCCTCCCCTCCTTCTGCAAAACAAGATGTTACTATTTCCCCCCTCCCCTCCTTCTGCAAAACAAGATGTTACTATTTCCCCCCTCCCCTCCTTCTGCAAAACAAGATGTTACTATTTCCCCCCTCCCCTCCTTCTGCAAAACAAGATGTTACTATTATCCCCCTCCCCTCCTTCTGCAAAACAAGATGTTACTATTTCCCCCCTCCCCTCCTTCTGCAAAACAAGATGTTACTATTTCCCCCCTCCCCTCCTTCTGCAAAACAAGATGTTACTATTTCCCCCTCCCCTCCTTCTGCAAAACAAGATGTTACTATTTTCCCCCTCCCCTCCTTCTGCAAAACAAGATGTTACTATTTCCCCCTCCCCTCGTTCTGCAAAACAAGATGTTACTATTTCCCCCCTCCCCTCCTTCTGCAAAACAAGATGTTACTATTTCTCCCCTCCCCTCCTTCTGCAAAACAAGATGTTACTATTTCCCCCCTCCCCTCCTTCTGCAAAACAAGATGTTACTATTATCCCCCTCCCCTCCTTCTGCAAAACAAGATGTTACTATTTCCCCCCTCCCCTCCTTCTGCAAAACAAGATGTTACTATTTCCCCCCTCCCCTCCTGCAAAACAAGATGTTACTATTTCCCCCCTCCCCTCCTTCTGCAAAACAAGATGTTACTATTATCCTCCTCCCCTCCTTCTGCAAAACAAGATGTTACTATTTCCCCCCTCCCCTCCTTCTGCAAAACAAGATGTTACTATTTCCCCCTCCCCTCCTTCTGCAAAACAAGATGTTACTATTTCCCCCCTCCCCTCCTTCTGCAAAACAAGATGTTACTATTTCCCCCTCCCCTCCTTCTGCAAAACAAGATGTTACTATTTCCCCCCTCCCCTCCTTCTGCAAAACAAGATGTTACTATTTCCCCCCTCCCCTCCTTCTGCAAAACAAGATGTTACTATTATCCCCCTCCCCTCCTTCTGCAAAACAAGATGTTACTATTTCCCCCCTCCCCTCCTTCTGCAAAACAAGATGTTACTATTTCCCCCCTCCCCTCCTTCTGCAAAACAAGATGTTACTATTTCCCCCCTCCCCTCCTTCTGCAAAACAAGATGTTACTATTATCCCCCTCCCCTCCTTCTGCAAAACAAGATGTTACTATTTCCCCCCTCCCCTCCTTCTGCAAAACAAGATGTTACTATTTCCCCCCTCCCCTCCTTCTGCAAAACAAGATGTTACTATTTCCCCCCTCCCCTCCTTCTGCAAAACAAGATGTTATTATTTCCCCCATCCCCTCCCTCTGCAAAACAAGATGTTACTATTTCCCCCCTCCCCTCCCTCTGCAAAACAAGATGTTACTATTTCCACCCTCTCCTCCTTCTGCAAAACAAGATGTTACTATTTCCCCCCTCCCCTCCTTCTGCAAAACAAGATGTTACTATTTCCCCCCTCCCCTCCTTCTGCAAAACAAGATGTTACTATTTCCCCCTCCCCTCCTTCTGCAAAACAAGATGTTACTATTTCCCCCTCCCCTCCTTCTGCAAAACAAGATGTTACTATTTCCCCCATCCCCTCCTTCTGCAAAACAAGATGTTACTATTTCCCCCCTCCCCTCCCTCTGCAAAACAAGATGTTACTATTTCCCCCTCCCCTCCTTCTGCAAAACAAGATGTTACTATTTCCCCCCTCCCCTCCTACAAAACAAGATGTTACTATTTCCCCCCTCCCCTCCTACAAAACATGATGTTACTATTTCCCCCCTCCCCTCCTTCTGCAAAACAAGATGTTACTATTTCCCCCCTCCCCTCCTTCTGCAAAACAAGATGTTACTATTTCCCCCCTCCCCTCCTTCTGCAAAACAAGATGTTACTATTTTCCCCCTCCCCTCCTTCTGCAAAACAAGATGTTACTATTTCCCCCTCCCCTCCTTCTGCAAAACAAGATGTTACTATTTCCCCCTCCCCTCCTGCAAAACAAGATGTTACTATTATCCCCTCCCCTCCTTCTGCAAAACAAGATGTTACTATTTCCCCCCTCCCCTCCTTCTGCAAAACAAGATGTTACTATTTCCCCCCTCCCCTCCTTCTGCAAAACAAGATGTTACTATTTTCTATCCTCCCCCCTCCCCTCTTTCAAAACAAGATGTTACTATTTCCCCCTCCCCTCCTTCTGCAAAACAAGATGTTACTATTTCCCCCCTCCCCTCCTTCTGCAAAACAAGATGTTACTATTTCCCCCCTCCACTCCTTCTGCAAAACAAGATGTTACTATTTTCTATCCTCCCCCCTCCCCTCCTGCAAAACAAGATGTTACTATTTTCTATCCTCCCCCCTCCCCTCCTTCAAAACAAGACGTAACTATTTCCTATCTTTCCCCCACCCTCCCTCTTTCTTCAATTCTATTTACTTGATGCTTACTGTTCTATCTAGATTGAGGTGGTTGTGTGTGTCTGTGGTGGGGGGAGGGGGGGGGCATTATTTCCTCTATCATTCCACTGGTATTTCTCTCATGTCTCTGCAGTGCGGGGCTGTCAGGCTTAAAGCGCTGCTTAACACACAATCAATATGGCTCACCTTGCACCAATACACATGTTCCGGGGCCTTGAACCCAGTAGTCACTCTACAGAACATGTATACGGGATGTGCATGCACATGCGAAGTGAGGTATTGCATGAGTGGTATATTGCTGAAGGGGCTGGCGAGGGGCGGTGGAAACGGTTTCGAAGCGGTGTTGGTGGCAGCGGTGGCCAGGAACAGGAAGTTCACCGATGTCCGCCGCCAGAAATGTAGCCAATATTAAACGGCGGTTGTCTGGCTTAAGTCCGAGCGTGTTTGCATATTGCACTCCCTGTCTGCAGGCATGATCAGACTCAACTGCACACACACCCAGCGGGCCTTTATATCAATACCTGAATCAGATCCATCTAAGCCTGTTTTTCCAGTCATGCAGCTGAAAATATTTCTTAACCCTTAAGCTGCTGGTGGTTGCTAATTCGGCCAATAGGTAATGATGAGTAAAAAGCTGAAAATAGTGGAAACCCTGGCAAACGGGTACTCATATGAGAGTACTCAGCGAGAGCTATCCAATGAATACCAACATGACAGGATTTAGATGATTTTTCAAAAATCTTTGCGTCCTTGTGCTTTGGATGTAAGTTGCCTCAGCATTGGAAGGGTTAAAACTTCAATCAGATCCATCTAAGCCTGTTTTTCCAGTCAGCATCCAGCTGAAAAGATGACTTTGTACCTGAGTCAGATCCATCTAAGCCTGTTTTCCCAGCCTGCATGCAGCAGAAAATATGACTTAAAAATAATCCATCAATCCAAGCAAGATTTTATGCCTGGAATACAACTTGACCAGTGTCGTCTGGAATTTTGAATTTGAATTTGAATTTTGTTTTTCGTCACATTTGTGCCAATTGTGGCTAATTCGTGACTAGTCAGTTGTAAGTAGTGGAGGAAACCGGAGTACCCGGCGAAAACCACCGCCTAGCCCCAAGTCACTGGCAACTTTCTCACATGCCCAGGCCGGGATTCGAACCCTGGCAGTGGTGAGAGACAGCATACGGTCAGTGGCGGCGCCTTAGACCACACGGCCGTCAGAGCAGGCCCGTGTCGTCTGGTCCTGTCATACTTGTGAGAATAAGTTTGGAATGAAGCATAAATTCACAAAATGTTTGAAGGAGAGTTGTAGATAGGGTTCTGCTGAACAGTTTACTTCAAATATTTTCTAAATATTGCTTTTGTTAGAGAGATATCGCCAAATTTGTCAAGCGGTTTTGGCTGCTACAGGTATGAATTAAATTAACCCATTTGCATCTTGAGTATGCACATTATCCGACAACTTTGATAATAAACCCTCAAAAGCAGTAATGCTTGAAAAATATCTGAAGAGTAATTGTCAAACCTAATAAGTTTAACAACTTTTAGTCAAATATATGGTGTAGGTAAATTTGTAAATTATTCATTGCAACCATATGTTTTAGAATGGGGCTGTTTTCGGGGAAAATCTCGAGGCTCGTTCCTGGGACAACATCCATATTTGACATGTCAATACTTAATACAATTTGATTTTGCCTCTTCCTTATCAGCAATTTGATGAATTAATAACAGAGTAAGGCTACATCCACATAAGGTTGGTAACAGAATGATGGTGATTTACTAAAAAAACCATTGTGTAGATTTACAAAAATATGGAACCCTTGGTTCCATATAGCATGGCTCCACGCTAACAGTAAACCACTGGCCCCAGGCCTGTAAAAATCCCCCAAAACGGCTTTGGGCCAGTAAAAGAAGACCGCAACTGGTCCTACAGGGCATTCATGTTAACAAGTTTCCCCTCAAGAATGTCCCCAAATGTTTTTGAAATTAATGAAGATAAAATTTTAAAAAAATTAATGTTTTCGGTGAATGTTGTGCAATGTTTTCTATTGTCATGCTAAAGAAAAATTTGTAGGACCAGTATAAATTTTGCAGGACCAGTAAATCCTAGGTGTTACTGGTCCTACGGGGCCAGTAACATTTTGAGTTAGCATTGAGGCCTGTATAGGGTAATGTATATCTATGTAATACCATAGCCTACCTATAGATGGCGCAATTAGATGGCCTTCTTATCTCTTCTCTGGTCAATGCTATCTTTATCAAACTTGGGGAAGGTCAGGATTTCTGTGGGTTTTTTCTATATGGGGGGGGGGGGGGGTTGATTTAACAGAGAGGTAGATCTACCTCATTGGTCCTAAGCAAAATAAACAACGAAATGTGACAATTTTGCACGAAATCAACATGTAGGTTTGCAGAATGAGATGAATGTCAACACATCTGACCTCACTGGCCACCTTGACCACTAGATTTTTGGTATACAGGAGTCACAAATGTAGGAATATTTAATTTATGATGCTTAACAGTCGTTTTCTGAAAGTGTGGTACTTATGACGCTTGAAGCTCTGTCCTAGTATTTTGACCGAACTATTTTCTTGTGTTTTCAGGATGTTATGCTTTCGGGCACCAGCACCCAAAGTCCCATCTCCACCGTCTCCGGCATCACCATACCAACCTTCTCCATGCCGACCGCCTCCATGTCTGGCGTTACCATGGGAACCACCACCTACACAGGCACGTTGCCGGACAATCTGTTTTTGTCAGCGGTTCACTCCATGAATCACGACACGGCGGTGACCACTCACGCTGTCACCGAAAACAAGCCAGCTGACTTATCTTCTGGTAATTATCTCCCTTGATCATGCTGCATACATACACATAAATATACATGTATAGTGTGTGTACTTTACTTTATATATGTATATGATATTTATATATATGTATATAATGTAAAGTAAAAAAATCATGACATACTTGCCCAACGTTGAAATTCCATAACTTTTCTATGACTGAATAAAAGAAATTATAATTGTATCTATATCCAGACAAGTTTTAAAAGCCTTTGTGTATTGCATTCTGTAACCTGGTATCTATGTACTTGGTACCCACGGGGGTGAGCATTGAATATAAAAAAAATCAATTTTGGAATTATGAATTGTATAAATAACAACCTCTCAATTAAAGATTGGTCATATTTTGTAATAAACTGATATGCATATCCTTAAACTTGAATCATACTGAGTGACAAGCAATGATTGCGAAAATTAAAAGAAACAAGAAAAAGAAAATATTTTTAGAACAGAATGATAAGGAATTTACTCTAAAATATTTCATTGTATTTTTATCAGGTATAAGGCATATTGCGCTATGCCTCAAACCTTTAGATACAGCTACATTTGGGAAAGTTGATCTTTGCTCCTTTGAACGTTAAAGGTTGTGCTTTATTGAAATAATATATTTTTAGATAGGAATGGAAAAGAATTTGCTCTAAAATATTTCATTGTATTTTTATCAGGTATAAGGCATATTACATTTTGCTTCAGACCTTTAGGTACAGCTACAGTTGGGAATGTTGATTTTTGCTCCTTTAAACGTTGAAGGTGGTGCTTTATCGAAATAATTCATTTCTAGATACTGTAGAATAGGAAATTAATCCAAGGTGCAAATTAACCAAATTTGTGATTTTGTTTTTTTCCGAAATGTTTTATTTCGAAAAGCCAATATTGAAGGTTAATATTCTAGTAACAGGAATAATACTGTAAATGTATGGTACAATATTTCTGACTTTCATTATACCCAACTGAGCCCACTCGGGGAAGTTCGGCCGAATAAACCACTCAGATTAATTTCCTATTCTACAGTAATAATGGAAAAGAATTTGTTGAGAAATATTTCATTGCATTATTGTTATTTTTTCAGCGGCGGTGTCTCATTCCCATTCAGCTCTCAGTCAGCCCTCGCAGCTCTTCGGGCAGCCGCAGGTGGCCGCCGCGCCCCAGCTGATCATAGCGCCCTCTATGGGCGGCGCCGCAGCCCTCAGTGGGGCCGCCGCGGCACAGGGGGCAGCCGGCGCCCTACCCACAGTGCAGCAGCTTCTCATACCTGTCTCCACAGGTAAGTCATATTTAACCCTTCCAATCCTTATCATACATGTTTAACCCTTTTGCTGCTGGTGGCTAATTTGGCCAATACAAAATGATGCATAAAACCTAAAAAAAACACGACTGAAACCCTGGCACATGGTAACTCCTCTGAGAGTACTCGGCAAGAGCTTATTAATTAATACCAACATGACAGGGTTTAGAAGGTTATCAAAATCTTTGCGTCCTGGTGCTTTGGACCAGCAGCCTCAGCATTGGAAGGGTTAAATACCAGACCAATCTTTGCATGCATTGATCGTAATAGAACATAGATTAGTTTTATATAGATTGCATGTCTTCTGTCAAAAGATGGAATCCATGAAAGCTGCCAATTTGTGTGTGGAATCCACTTCCTTATTGTGATTATCCTATGCCAATCCTGTAGAACCTGTTGAGTCTTCAGATATTTTAGGATTGGACTCTGTTTTGTTGTCACTTTTTCTGCCATATTTAGGCTTAATCACGATGAGTGGTTAAGGTTTGTTAATGGTGGAGGAAATCGGAATATTAAACCAGGAAAAACATTCCTGCCTGAAGCGCCCAAAACCACCTGACAAGTTTGCTGATATCTCTCTAACAAAAACAATTTTCAGAAAATATTTGAAGGAGAAGTGTTCTTAGAAACCAAATCCACAACACTCCTTCAAATATTATGTGAATTATTGACTAATTTCAAAGTTACTTTCAAATGTATCAAGGGTTCAGACAACTCTTTGTCAAGATCTTCATATTCAAATGCATAACCTAAATGGCAATGTTGAAAGACAGTGAGCAGTCAGTGCACTATGTCTCGATCCATAATTTCTCAATTATTTTCTTTTTGATTTTAGGAAATGGTACTCAACAGATCATCTCAATCCCAGTCTCCATAGCAACAACCCCTGGTGGTGGTCAACAGATCCAGATTTTAACGGCACACAATGGTCAGATCCTCGCAACGAATCTCAGTCAACTCGCTGCCCCACCTCTTAGTATAACTGTTCCAAACACAGGTAGGAAAACAGTCACATTCACAACGAATCTCAGTCAACTCGCTGCCCCACCTCTTAGTATAACTGTTCCAAACACAGGTAGGAAAACAGTCACATTCACAACGAATCTCAGTCAACTCGCTGCCCCACCTCTTAGTATAACTGTTCCAAACACAGGTAGGAAAACAGTCACATTCACAACGAATCTCAGTCAACTCGCTGCCCCACCTCTTAGTATAACTGTTCCAAACACAGGTAGGAAAACAGTCACATTCACAACGAATCTCAGTCAACTCTCTGCCCCACCTCTTAGTATAACTGTTCCAAACACAGGTAGGAAAACAGTCACATTCACAACGAATCTCAGTCAACTCTCTGCCCCACCTCTTAGTATAACTGTTCCAAACACAGGTAGGAAAACAGTCACATTCACAACGAATCTCAGTCAACTCTCTGCCCCACCTCTTAGTATAACTGTTCCAAACACAGGTAGGAAAACAGTCACATTCACAACGAATCTCAGTCAACTCTCTGCCCCACCTCTTAGTATAACTGTTCCAAACACAGGTAGGAAAACAGTCAAATTCAAAAGGGATCTCAGACTTAGTAAAAGACTTTTTTTTAATTATGCAAAGTTTTTACAAAGTTATTTAAAATTTCAGTAAGATCTATGTATGCACCACCTCTTAGTAAAACTGTTACAAACACAGGTAGAATACAGTTACCTTTAAAATGTATCTCATATTTTGATTCCAATAATTTCGATTCCATTTTGCTGAGCTGCACAAAGCATGAAACATTTTCACATGTATCCCATGATATTTTTGTTGCTATGATCCTAAGATTCCTAATGCCTCATTCACACCGGAGTTTGACAGACTTACAATTTTGAAATTGGCTACAATTGTGCTAATTTCAAAATCGTTACTGGACGATTTTGATTTTGAAATTAGACATATGTGAAGTCACACCCCACAACTCATTGTATGATATTCTGAACTGATAATCATGCAATGGTTGCAAAAGATTTGTGCTATGTTCTCATGCATATCATACAATATTTGTGAGACACTTTGTGAGCCAGGTTGTCGTACCCAAACATCAAATGTTAAAGTCCAACATTTGTACAAATGTTGTAAGATAATTCCAAGTCAAAAAATTGACATTTAAAAAAAATAAGTACTAATTTGCAATCAAGGTCGCAAACCAGTACCGACCTTCTTAGAGAGATTCTACATGTCGGAATTGGATCCGTCTAGTTGGTATTGTAAGACAGTCGGACTACGGAGTGACTTGGGCTTGAAATACAAAGACAATCTAAGTTTTCTCATCATCTTTAGAGTCAATACCATCCAAAAAAATGATCGTTGATGGTTAAAATCACACTATTAATTGACACCACAAATGACATGATATTTTTTCTGATTAATTAGAAAATTTATTTTGATTGATCAATTCTTTCACCCCTATTTTGTCGTGTGTTTCAGGTTCTAGTCATAGTACAGTTACAACCTCAGCTTTAAACCACAACCCGCTGCAGCTGGCCGCCGCGTCTCCGGCCTCCGCAGCCACCACTCCTCAGCTACTCACCAACGCACAGGGACAGGTCATCGCCGTCGGCGCCCCACCACAGGTAAGAGTTATCATGATAATAATGATAATAACAATAGTAATGATAATGATAAAAGTAATAATAATGAAAATGGTAATAATATTTATGATAATAATAATAATGATAATAATAATAATAATAGTAATAATAATAATAATAATAATAATAATAATAATAATAATGATAATAATAATAATAACGCACAGGGACAGGTCATCGCCGTCTCCCCCCCCCCCCCCACAGGTAATAATAATCATAGTGATAATAATAATAATAATAGGAATCAGGGACCTAGCCAGGACCCATCCTACCAGTCTTTTGGACAGGCAGTTTCCTGAAAAGACACTTTGTAGACAGGCAAACATTTTATATGAAGAATTTTCAAGTTTGACTTTTTTTGGGTAATGTCCCAATGTATTATTAACAAACCATATTCTATGACATGGGTGAAGTGTAAATTGCCCTTTTTGACACAATACAGCATTAAATGTAGTTGGTATAAGGATTTGAAATAGTTGGGTAGCTAAATCAGGATGGGCAGAAATTTTGGAATTGCTGTTTTAGACAGGCATTTCTGATAGTAATAATAATGATAAAAAGTAATAATGATAAAAATGATAATGATAATAATGATAATAATGATAATTATAATGATGATAATAGTAATAATAATAGTAATGATAATGATAATAATAATGATTGTAATAATAATAATATTAATAATGATGATTATGATAGTAATAGTAATAATGAAAATAATAGTAATGATAATGATAAAAGTAATGATAATAATGATAATAATAATAATAATGATAATAATAATATTAATGATAAATCCCATTTTCCAGGTACTCTCTCAGCCGTCGGCGCACGTGACGATGTCGAACAACATCGCGGCGGCACAGGCATCTCAGCTGAGCCACCAGCAGCAGCAGCACTCTATAGGTGGCGCCACCACACAGCACCTCCACCTGACCTCGCAGCAGGCGGCGCACATCACGCAGGCGGCGGCCACCACCCTGCAGCCCTCGCAGGCCGCCGGCGCCATCCACGCCACACATACGGTGCAGGCGCACGCCGCCCCCACCGTCGTACCTCAGCAGGTGGTCACGCAGGTCACGCAGGCGGCGTCCACTACCAACTCTCTGCCGCCAAACGTCAGCCAGCTTCTGCCAAGTGAGTACCACCGTAAGCAACATAATAGAACTTACCATATTTCATTACTGTTTACGGTTTTAATTTGGAGTGCTACAATTTTTTTTTCTTTACAGCCCTGCTGGAGGGTATTTATGCGGCTACTTTAGATTTGCGCGTCAAGCACTCAAACTATAGATTTATTACTACTAGTATATAGATACTTATCAAGCCTATTTGAGTACTACAGATGAAATGTTTTAAGTGCCAAGTGAGTGTCATAAGCAACGTAGATATCTCCATAGTTATACTAGGATTCTAACAAATTTGCTAAAATTGTTTTCCTTGGATGCTGTATAAATGTATTGTTGGGATGAGAATAGGTGCAAAATTCAAAACGGGGTTTACCTTACTATCTATGGTATAGTGGGAATTGGGGTACTCTGGTTACCACTAGGGCTGTACTTGATTGCTAAGACAGCGAGCGCTCGACTAAGTCTCATGATCGATACTCACCACCTTCTGACATCGAGCGACGAACTCGATATACTCCCCCCTAACCCAACCTCATTTGAACCACTACCTAACAGTTTAATCCCCCCCAAAATTCACAAAAGCCTACCTTGTGCTTTTGTTTCTCAAAAAAAAAACGCGGCGCTAAGACGGCCGCCATTAAAACTGCACTGCGATAGACACTATCGCGCGTGTTAGTGCTTGGAAAAGTGTGGTGAGGGCCACGCTATGTATTTAGCATGGTGCTGGTCCGGCTCCCACCACACTTTTCCAAGCACTAACGCGCGCGACATAATCGAATCGAAAACATCGACATTGAAAAAAAATAGTCAATTAATCGGATCCCTAAAAAATGGCTGATGAGCACAGCCCTAGTTACCACAACAATTTACAACTGTCTAGTCGTGACTTAGCCACAACATGGCTGAAAAAAAGACGAAAATCGTAATTCCAAATTCCTAGGAACATTGGTGAAAGGACTAAAAAATTAACTGTTGTACGAAACAAAATCAATATAGTATTGTTAGCCAATCAACAATTCTTTACTGTGTAGCCTGCAACCTATTAAGATTGCTTTTTCTCTATAGATAAAATGATTTCTTGAGCTTTTCAGATAAGGTCAATTTTTTTCTCTACTGTAACAATGACTCTCTTGGGATTTTCAGATACGGTCAGCAATTCCAGTGAGAGCACGACTGTTGACGGGATCAACCTGGATGAGATCAAAGAATTCGCCAAACAGTTTAAGATCCGGCGTCTCTCGCTTGGCCTCACACAGACCCAGGTCGGGCAGGCCCTGAGCGCAACAGAGGGACCCGCCTACAGCCAGTCAGCCATTTGTAGGTAAGGCACAGCTCAAAGCGTTACAGAAATAAAATCGCAGAGGGACCCATCAGTCAGCTCAAAGCATCCTTTCTGTTACAGATATCGAATCACAGAGGGACCTGCCCTGTGAGACATCGCGGATAACCTTCCATTATAGAAAAACTTGAATATTGTTGAATGTCCTATAGGGTCCTATATCTCTTTCGAAATGAATTGCTTATGGTAATTTAGACATTGAGGATTTTTCCAAACTAGGATTTTATTTCATTTAAGGGGAAACCGTGGAATAAAAAATTCTAAAAGGTTTCAGTTTGAAGAACTAGACATAACACCAAAGAGTGTGCAGAAAACAAGTCGGTTCTGGCGCGAAAATTGTCTGACTTAGTACTCTGAGTGGTGAGGAAAGAAAAATTTGCTGAGATACTAAAAAGATGGTTCTGATACTAAAAACTAGTGGTCGGACGATTAAGCGAAAACTCGAGCATTTGATTGAGGTGAGGCCGACTCGACCCGTTCGAATGGCATTTGAAATAATCGATTATTTCAAATGTGAAATTTAATTAATTCATGAATAAATTTTGTGAAATTACGCGTCAAAACATACAAAAACAATGGAACTTTCGTTTAAGTGACACGGAACGGCTCCGTGTCAACACTCAAGAGTAAACAAATCTATTGCGCCATATTTGGTGCACCGATTCATTAAGTGCCGCGGTACACCGCATGTGTGCCTGGCATGTGCCGGCGCATGCCGCGGCACAATAATGTGTGAAATCGTTTGCCTTAAAATTACGGCAATGTGGCTGTAAAACTCGAACCAAATCGATTAATTGTTCGAAATATTTTTCGATCAATCGATTCAGAAAATCTCTTCGCATACGAACCCTACTAAAAACTATTGCTTTTCTTGCTTCAGGTTTGAAAAGCTGGACATCACACCAAAGAGCGCGCAGAAGATCAAGCCTGTGCTGGAGCGCTGGATGAAGGAGGCGGAGGAGAGGTACAAACACGGCATGCAGAACCTCACCGAGTTCATCGGCAGCGAGCCCTCCAAGAAACGCAAACGGAGAACCTCGTTCACCCCCGCCGCCCTAGAGGTTCTCAACGAGTTCTTCGAGACAAATACTCACCCCTCTGGTAAGACATTCGGAACTTTTTTTGTTCATTTCTACAAAACGCAGGTTTCTTAACCCTTATGTTAATTTGGGCAATACAAAATGATGCAAAAACGCTTAAGAATGACTGAAACCCTGGCATGTGGGTACCCATCTAAGAGTACTCAGCGAGAGCTTTCCAATGAATACCAACATGACAGGGTTTATGGGGTTTTCAAAAAACAGCATTTGAAGGGTTAATTACACACACTCACCCAAAAACAATATCACACAACAAATTACAATTTCTGTACAAAATTGGAGGATTATGATTAGGAGAAAAGAAATCTGAACTACCATACCCTTCATGTGTTTGTCTAGTTCCATGTGGGATATTTCAAACGCAGATTTACCTCTTCTCTGAAAATGAGTTACAAGGAAAAAGAGTGAGTGAAATGATGAGCAAACAGAGCTAAGAAAATAGGTATTGTGGTCAATCATCTTTGTGAATGTATACTGAATCGAGTATCCTTGAAATTTGTTACACATGTAGATTCCATTCTACCTCTGAATATCCTTGAAATTTATTACATGTGTAGATTTCCTTCTACCTCAGAATATCCTTGAAATTTATTACATACATAAATTTCATTCTACCTCAGAATATCCTTTCCTTGGTATTTGTTACACATGTTACACATTCTACCTCAGAATATCCTTGACATGTATGGCAAGTGTAGATTTCATTCTACCTCTATTACTATTCAGGAGCCGAGATGACGGAACTGTCGGAAAAACTCAACTACGATCGCGAGGTCATCCGAGTGTGGTTCTGCAACAAGCGGCAAGCGCTGAAAAACACCATCAAGAAACTCAAGGCGGAGCATGTGGGCCCCTGACGCCAGGAGATCCACCTGGCCCAGATGGTGCCACATGGCGTCGTCGAAGCGGAGCCAGGTGACGCGGGTGGCACCGAGGAGGCGCCACCACAGTGCGGGACATTGCAGGAGCAGCTACATCCTTGTGTGTGATAAGGTGCGAGACAGAGAACCTGTGAACATGATGACCGGTTCTGTGTCTCACATCCCAGTGTTTGATACAGAGACAGGGAACTTGTGAATGTGACAACCGGTTGTATGTCTCACATCCTAATGTTTGATACTGAGACAGGAAACTTGTGAATGTGACAACCGGTTTTATGTCTCACATCCTTGTGCTTGATACAGGGACAGGGAACCTGTGAATGTGAGAAACAGTTCTGTGCCTCACATCCTAGTGTTAAATACAGAGACAGTGAACCTGTGAATGTGACAACCGGTACTGTGTCTCACACCCATGTGTTTGGTACAGAGACAGGGAACTTGTGATTGTGACAACCGGTTTTATGTCTCACAATCTTGTGTGTGATAAGGGAGACAGGGAACCTGTGAGCATGACAACCGATTCTGTGTCTCAGTGTACGGATTGACCAGGATATCCAGCTTCACAAAACACAAATACTTCCTTCCATTCGTGCTTGGTTTTGTGGAAGGGGGCCAGTAACAGTAGTGCAACCATCTCGCTACTCAGTTCTACAGAAAAATGACTGCAAAATAACAACGATGGATAATAAAAAGTCTTGGTAAATGTAATGGTAAATGATACACCACAGTACAATGCGGAGTGGTTAGGAGACCAGAAGTTAGATTCAGCTTCATTTGTGTTTCATCATCAAATATTTGCAAAAGATCTTAATGAAGACATAACACTCCAATTTTTATTTGAATTAGAAGAAGAGATGCTTCGCAAGTTCACCAATTTCTATTCAGACGTTCCAGTTCATAGAAAAATCTACAAAAGAACTCTTGATTTGGAGATTGGAAACCGATGCAACCTATTGGAAGGGGTCAGCGCTAGTGCTGTGTCTCGCCTTTCAAGTTCATCTTAAAAGGACTCTGTGCTGCTCTGTGTTCGTGAATTGAAGGCAGGGAACTTGTCATAGCTAGTTCTCTGTCCCACTATTCAGACTTTTTCTACAGAAGAACATTGTGCTGCTTGGTGTGCACGATTCCAAGATTGAGAACATCTTCCAGCCGGTTCTTTGCTTCACTATCTAGGTAGAACAAGTCCTATAGACATTGCCGTCTATCTCAATATCTAGATAATATCTAGATCGTTACAAAGACAAGGTGTAGTCAATTCTTTGTCTCATTTTTCAGGTATACTGTGCAATATCCATCAAAAGAGCAATGCATCTTTGTGGTTTGTGATTGAGATATATGTCATTGATTCAAGCTAGTTATGTGTCTCAATTCTCTACCACACTATGGAACTTATGAAGGACTACGCAATCATCTTTTTATTGGTGATTTGGAGATGTAGGACCAGTCAAAACTAGTTCTTTCTCATACTAGTCAGACACACTGAAGAATATCTACATGAGGACTTTGAGCATGTCTGTTTACAATTTAAGGGCAGAGAACCAGTACAATCTAGTTCTTTGTCTCATCATGACCCCAAGGAATTTCTGGTGAAATACAGTACATTTCATGTGTGATATCAACAGGGAACTATGGTTACACTATTACCCGATTCTGTTCCATGAAGTGAATTGGGAACCAGTCTACATACATTCAAGAAAAAGATTATAGTCATCAAAGGGGAATGTGTCTGCCCACTTTTACCAAGGAAACAGGGTACCAATGTACCTAATTTACATTTCTGTGCGGATGCAGTTATTCCTGGAAGAACACTGTAAAAAGTACATACAATATGGCATGACTTGAAGAAATTTGCAAAAGCACTGTTCACAGATCATACCTTACGACTCCTGCAATCTGGAAAAAGAAATTCAAACTCTAGAGCAAACAAAGATGTGAATCTTATTTTTTCAGCATAGGTGACAATCAATGGATTTATTTCAGCCTTCGGATAAGGTCTTTGCTTTATTAGATATAGGATACAATATAGGATCAAAGAATTCGTCACTGGCAAATCAGAGGGCATCATTCAGGTCATGTGATTGATTTGAACCAATCACCATCAAGGTAAAACCTCTAACATGAGGATATAGGATACTTCACTTGTTTGGAAACTTCAATGGAGCAATGAATTCATCACTGGCAAATAACAATCCACCACTAAGGTCATGTGATTGATTTGAACCAATCACCATCAAGGTAAAATATCTAACATGAAGACATATGATGCGTAACTTCTTTGGAAACTGCAATTGATCTATGACTTTCATACTGACAAATCACAGTCCACCGTTTAGGTCATATGATCTATTTGAACCAATCGCTTTAAAGATAAAATCACAGTCATTCACTAAGGTCATTTAAATTATTTGAATGAACTAATCTCTATTGGCATGATTATATGACACATTATTGACATGATTCGGGAACATGTTATAATAATAATAGAACCAGAGTGTGGATTGGAGATCAGAAATTTCCCGGTGTTAAATGATTTGGGAACATGAATGGATCAAATATTCTTCCTGTGAATAGAAAGATGTTATTGCGAGCAGCTATGGAAAAAAGTTCATGTGCACTGATATAGGATATGCTATTGATTCAGATAATTATGTGAATTGATAAACGACACTTACACCAAAATAGAACCATGTGATTGCTTGCAAATAACCGAGCAGTCGTTAAGATCATGTGATTGATTGATTTTAAAATTCACTACTAAGGAGAAAAGCTGATCTTCGGAGTATCTTTTTTTGTCACTTTCTGCCATATTGCGGACTATATAGGATCTTCTATGGAATCGGATACAGCAAAGTAGAACTTGGTGCAAAAAGAGGGGAATGTTTCATTATCGTATGATGACAGGGTTTAAGTTAATTATGTGTCATTTATTTTTACTTCTGCTATATCAAGTCATAATCTTGTCGAGCCCATTGCTAATGGTGAAGTCAACCAGAGTAACCAGGGAAAATAATGACTTACTCTAAGTCATTGACAATTTTCTCGCTAGCACACAACTCAATTGGATCATGTGACCATTTATTGTGGCGAGATTGATTAAGCAGCTGCTGTGCAGTGTCTTAGACCACTTGGCTATGGGGGCCGCCCCTGCTGTCTAAGGAATGGTACCGGTACTCGATACAGCACCAAATATTGATATTGAATAGGAAACTGTATCATATACTATAGAATAGGAAATTTATCATAGGTGCAAACTAACCACATTTGGGATTTTTCGGGGATTTTTTATTCCGAAAAGGCAATATTGAAAGTTAATATTCTAATGACTGGAATGATACTGTATGGTACAATATTTCCGACTTTCAATATACCGAACTGACTCCACTCGCAAAAGTTCAGCAGAATGAATTAAATTTCTATTCTACAGTAGTTTAAAGTCTGTTACACCGATACTGCTTAACAATATAAAATTGACTTAACTGCTACCTGGACATCTCTACACAAATGCAGTTTTTCCATATTTACTATTGAATTTTTCTGAAGTTGACTTTGCTGAATTTTACAAATCGTAAGTCGATAGGAGGCAGGAAGTATTTTGAAGGATATTTTTAAGATATTTTTAAGATTAAGAAAATATCAATATCAGACCGTATCATGGAAATTTTAATGGTGCCATTCTCTACTGCTGTCAAGGTGAAGGTCACGCTGAGGAATGCAACTGATTTGCATGTTTGATAATTTTGGAAAGATTTTTTAAACTTGTGTGGATCAGTATTACTCACCCGCAAATCTTCTCAACATGTGAAGTTAATAACAATGGGGGTGTTGCTTAAATGAACATACCTTAAATGGAACTGCACCAACAACGCCGGGTCCTGATTATGCTTTGAATTCATCATCTTCATTAAATTACTCAAACTTCTGTGGGTGGAAGATCCAAAGAATGAATGTGCTAATAACATTCAAATGTTGTGGCGTTGAATTCATCATCTTCATCAAATTACTTAGATTTCTGTGGGTGGAATATCCAAAGAATGAATGTGCAAATAACATTCAAATGTGGCTTTGTATTCATTTTCTTCATCAAATTACTCAGATTTCTGTGGGACAACCTGGCCAGAATCAATGTAATACTGTTGAGTAGATTTGCCAGTGTGAGAGAGGTGTATTTGTGCCATATTTTTTTCGAGTTATTTTTCTTATATTAAGTGCTTTTAGGGTCTCACTGTGTAATAACTTTTCTATCCGTTTACGAAAAGAGGGATTTATTCTAGATGCATTATGTCATGTGATAGTTTTTTTCTAGACGTGTTGCCTGAGTACTGATTGGTTGTCACCTAGCAACAGCAGCAGCTTTGGGCATTGTGCAATAGGTGTTGCCATGGTGACCGTAAAACTACAAAATGTTTGTTTTTCGTTTTGGTCAGAAAGTTTTGATGACCATGTAAGGAGAATGTATATTATTAGGACTGTTGGCATACATTTTGCTAACAAGAGAGAGTCCTATTGTTTCATGTTTAAGGTATTGTAGTTGTAGACAGCGACCTACTAACCCATTTAACCTATGACCTATAACCTTTGACCTTTTGGGGAAAATGGGTCAGTAGGTCACTGTATGTGTGTGATTATAGTCACACAGAGGACAGCATTTAGCTGGCAGGAAGGTCAGATGAGAGAAAAAAATGAAGTCAGGTGATATGTAAATTATTTGTATATTTTGAACGTGTCATTTCCTTATATGGGCATTAGTCAGTTCCCATGGTGAGGGATGCTAAGACATATATATATAATATAAGGACGGATCCTGATGTTGATGGTTTTTTATGATGTAGGAATAGTCTCGTGAGTTTGTTGTTCTCGTTACATGTAGAGTGGCTTTAACTCATCATCCTGGATCTAGAAAAACCAAAGAGGCGTGTTCTTCAGTGCTTGTGGAACCAGTGTCGTCTTTAAGGCACCAGTGCAAAATACCTGGAAAATGATTGAAACCCTGGCAAATGGGTACTCATCTGAGAGTGCTCGGCGAGAGCTATCCAATGAGTACCCACATGACAGGGTTTAGATGGTTTTCAAAATATGTGCGTCCTTGTGCTTTGGAAGAAAGTAGCCTCCACATTGGAAGGGTTAAGCATCAATGAGTTAAACTGAAGGAAGTGTAAATGATTAACCCATTGATGTCCAGAGAATCTATGAACAAGTGTCTGTCATCTATACCTGTTGAATTTTGAAAAAAATCTTTTAGGCGCAAATTCATATAATATTTTTTAGAAAGTTTGTTGTGTTCTGATCAACATTTTTCCTTCAAACTATTTTCTTAAAATGTTCTATATACAAAGATATCATCCTAGATAGTCAGGTTCTTATGTGTTACAGGCGTAAATGGGTTAATTTTAGACGGCCTTCAGTTGTAGCCATTTGATGTTTTTTTTATTTATATTATGTTTTGTAAAGGTTTTGAAACTACTTTTTAAGATGATATTATTTACATGATGAAATAATGTGGAATTTTTATTGGTTATAATTATGTATTTTTTATTATACATACTCATGTGTGGTTTTCAAGGAAAAGAGCATGGTTTTGAAATTCAAAATAGAGATTTAAGTACTTTGCGTAATCCTTCAATGCTCAGGCCTTCAAATCTCTCAATTTGAAAGTCTAGTTTTCACTTTTAAAGCTAGTGCAAATATGTTGAAAATTAAGTTTGAAGTTGAAATTCTGTTTTGATTTAGTCTTTGCGAGTACAAATTGTAATTTTACGGACAAACCCCTGATGCCGAGTTGTAATGGGGATAATTGGCCAAAAACAGATACCACATTGTTTATGTTTGACAATCTTAAAATCTTGACAATCCTTCATGGTCATGTGACATACCAAAATATATGTGTATGTATGTATATGTATATATATATATATATATATATATATATATATATATATATATATATATATATATATATATATATATATATATATATATATATATATATATATATATATATATATATATATGTATACATATATGTATACATATATGTATACATATATGTATACATATATATATATATATATATATATATATATATATATATATAATATTTACATATATATATATAAATATATATATATATATATATATATATTTATATATATATATATATATATATTTATATATATATATATATATATATATATATATATATATATATATATATATATATATATATATATATATATATATATATATATATATATATATATATATATATATATATATATATACACACAGGCACTGAAGAGGACACTATTATATTTGTAGACCGTTGCAGTAGTCGCCCCTGTCTGCAGCTTGGGCTAGAAGCGCCATCTATTAGTTCTTTGCCCAATCGTGGTCACCGGTAGCGAATAGTTCCTTGCCTCATTGTCACCTAGTTACTAGTAGTACCTTGCCTCCTCGATTTCTACAGTTTTTGGTACATAGATATAATGGTTTATTTTTATACCTTACTTTTTCATGCGAGACCGCTGGTGCAGTGTGTGGTACCCTCTACCCAGCTTGCATCTTTTCCGATATTAGACCTAGTCCAGCACATCCAGGTCAGCAAAAAGGTTGAAATAGGAATGCTTTTGAACCCATTCATGCATATAGGTCTCTTCGACAAGTGTCGCCGGGATCAATTAAACTTTTCAAAATAATTTTGAATTTAAGCTTTGATTTAAGAAATATTTGATGATAACTATTTCTCATTTGAATGTTTCATGAAGTATACTTTTGTAAGAGAGATATCACCAAAATCTTCCGGGCGGTTTTGGGTGCTCCTGGAGTCCAGGCATGAATGGGTTCCTTGCTCATTGTTTTATTATCTCTCAGAGATAGGAATAGAATGTGTTTTGGACAGAAATGTTAAGTTTTGCAATTTTGTTAACCCTTCAATTCCCCATATGTATCTAGCTGTGCATTTGCTGAAGAGTTGTGGTTATAATTCCATGACAATAAATGGCCTGACATTTCTTTCAAAAATTATGTAATAGGTACCGAATGAAAGTGTTATTTTCTTGTTTGGATATTTGTCCAATGGAGAAAATGAGTGTCTATCACAAAAGCTGAAGGGAGAGTAAATACTGAATCAGTTATCTTATTTTATTGTACTTGATTAAGAGGGTAAGTTTTACAAATAGCAGCATCTTTTTTACTATGTCACATTGTCTGATCTGAACTTTAATAACGTACCGTAATTCGTGCAAGTAATAGACCACTCTTTATATTTGGCCACCTGCTTTTCAAAAATTTGTCATTAATAAAGTTTCGCCAACCAACCATTTTAGCCCAGCTTATTTTATCCTAAGCAACCCCAGTTGACGTGAAATATTCTTCTAGAGATAATTATTTTTCATCTGGTCGATTACTTGCATGAATTATGTATTTTGCTCTCAAGCAGTCTTGAACATTTCAATGGGACCTTTTGTTGACCTTGAGCTGACCTCAAGATGACCTTGATCAATCTTAAGGTGACCTTGACTGCTTTTTATAAGTTGACCTTGAGCTGACCTTGGCTGTGCTGGGAGGGTCGTAGGTCGTAGATAGCGAGCGCTGGCTAGCCGGTCTAGGGATTGAAGTCCAATGTTGATAACTACTGTACATGTATGTTTGTATGTATGTAGCCGTACCGAGTTAGTCTCTAGATCATTCCTCGTTATTTATTTATACATGATATAGATGGCGCCACTGTCATCGTGCTGGATAACCTGTACATGTAGTATTGTTCAGTGGGTATTGTATTTATGTATGTTCATGACTGTAAGCTACTGAGGACCAGAGAACAACTGCTAGACTAGATTATTAGATTGTTGGCTATTAAATGACGCTTTGCCAAATAGAGAGACCTGTCCAGCTCAATGGAATCATATACCAGGGGGAAAGAACAGAGAATTTAGTGGGGTGTTCTGTATTTGAAAAGTTTTTTTTTAAATTTCTACCAAGAAGAGTTTAATGTAGCATTTTTATTCTGTAGGATTACAAGTGTTGGGTCTTTTCGGTCACTGAAAAATGAGTTGGCAGGTTCAGTAAAACAAATTGAACTGTCTCAGGAACTTCGTTAAATCAGGAAGATAGATACATATTGTCCCTGATTAAATGAGATTTCTTTGATGGGTTTGGATTTAATACTAGTATTTTGATATTTTTAAAAATATTTTTTATTTCTAATATTTTAATATTTTCCAAACTGGACTAAGTCAGAACGGTATAACTAAATCAATTGAGACCGTTCTTGGCTGTTGCAGGGCTGAATGTGTTAATTCTTATTATCTTTGCTTGTAGATGGTCAGTCGTTCATATTCAGTGTATTATATTTCATATTTGATCATCAATACTAAGTCGCTGCTCTTCATTGCTCTACTTGATAATAATGCTCTAACATATTTGGGAGACTCACCTGACCTAACTCAACTGATAGATGCGATGGAGCTTATTTATGTCACAATTCATCAGTTACATTGAAGCACTGACTATTGGTGCAGTTACACTACTGCTACTACTACTACTACTACTACTACTTCTTCTTTCACTGCTGCTACTACCACTACTTCTATTTCTACTACTACTTCTACTACTACTTCTACTGCTACTACAACTAATACTTCTACTGCTGCTACTACTACTACTACTACTACTACTACTACTACTACTACTACTACTACTACTACCACTTCTGCTGCTACTGCTACTACTACTACTACTACTACTACTACTACTACTACTACTACTACTACTACTACTACTACTACTCCTATTACTACTACTACTACTACTACTACTACTACTACTACTACTACTACTACTACTTCTACTACGTCTACTACTAACACTACTACAGGTGAACTTGGATATGACGGACCACTGTACGACGGATCTTTGCATATGACGGACGATATGCTTGGTCCCAGCTCGATGCATATCAACTATTCGTCATATGTATACGACGGATTTTGCATATGACGGACCAATTTTCCTGGTCCCATTGAGTCTGTCATATCCAAGTTCACCTGTACTACTGCTACCTAGTAGAAGTTGCTGTGCGACAGCCACATGTAAATAGGTTTTACTCATGATTGTATTTTAAGGAACCTCTTAAGTTTGTGGTCTTTGCTCAGCGTGAGGCCCTGTTAACCAGTCCAGCTCCTAGCTTATGAGTGAGTGGTCACCAGCGGCAGCTTGTTGTAGTTGATTTGGTGCTATTTTTACGATTATTAGGCAGCATTAGTTCTGATGAGATGTGTGTTGTTCATTGTTGTTGTTGTTGCCCATGGCAAGCCAGAGTGGAAGGTTCTTCCAACCCTTATGCTGCTGGTGGCTAATTTTGCCATTGCAAAATGATACGAAAAAGCTGAAAAATGTTCGAAACCCTGGCTCACGGGTACTCAACTGATAGTACTCAGTGAGAGGTATCTAATGACTACCAACATGACGGTTTAGATGGTTTTCAAATATCTTTGCATCCTTGTGCTTATTGACGAAAGTAGCCTCAGCATTGGTTAATGACGGGTATGTCACACTTTTTTACCATTATACCCTTGGCAGAAATGGGACAATGTTTCCCAGTTCTGACCACTGGTCAGTGGTTGACCTATACAACCAGTCAACCGAGGGTCAATCACTGGCTTCCCTTAATGCCTGGTCAGATTGTGGCATTCCGTACATTAGGAAATCAAACCATTCATATACTTTTTTCAAGATTAAAAAAAATAACTTAAAAAAAGCATACAAGAAACCTATAGTAACAGACATGGACTCAGTGCAATTGTTGCCCCTCTTGTCCAAGATTGTGATAACACAAAGAAAACTGAAAAGTTGGTATATTCACACTCTAAGTTCACCTTCAAAATGGTTTAATTGGTGCTTTATTGTTATCTGTATATGTAAGTTTTTGATTTAACTCCTGAACCTTTCATAAAATTCATAAATTACTAGTATTATAATCATTAATTCTGCAGGTTATTCAGCAACAATGCAATTAAGCCTGAACCACATGATGCAGTTTGTGTTCGAAGAATACTCATTCCACTTTGGCTCGCCATATTTGTGTGATAATACTATAAAACCTGTCTGCATTATTTGTACTTGCAGTGAGCCAAATTGTGTGTGTTTTAGGGACTCCCATCAAGAAACTCATAAACTACCATAAAGTGTTTTATTTTTTATATAAACTGGAATTTGTTGGCAGAGTGCCTGAATTTTAGTTGGACTGTAGAAGGGTGTTCCCAATGTCAGCCATTTTGATACCTTTTTCCATTTCTAAACTAGCCATAAATTTCTGTGCATAACAATAAAATGATGAAAAATTATTTATTTCTCAAGGCATCCTGCCAATGGGAAAACTTTCAAATATTTTGATTGTAAAGAAATTCCAGAAAGTATTTGAATGCGACTTTTCTGTTGTTTGTTTGTTAGGGTATCTTTTATATTGAACTCTTTTGCAAATTTTCAAAACCTTTGAAAAGTACTTGTGTTTTGAAAATTCGTGTAAGATTGGGAAATATTTTGAAGGTGCACATTGAGTCTTCAACCATGCAGCATTCAACCTGTGATCGCATGTTTTACCTATAATGTATACCACTATTTATTTCTAGATATATGTCTTGAGAAGTACCTGAAGAAGTTGTGTTAGCACTCAAAACATTTATGATATTAAAAAGTGAATAAATTCAGCCTTTGCAGCATGCCTAGAAGTTCCAATGAAAGAAAATGATAGAAAATATGGTCGATATTAACCATCTTTTAAACATTTTCTCCAGATAGAGTGAAATTTTATGTTGTGTTTTTATTCCAAGGAATAGAAGGAACACAGGCTACTCACTGGGTTCTAACGTGTTCTTTTTAGATAGCCATATTCTATGCTTGCTCTTGAGTGTAAAGCAACATTTCTTTTCTTTAGCATATAAGCCGTCTTCCAGTTGGTGTTACCTTTGTGAACCTTCATCATATATACATATGTATATATATATATATATATATATATATATATATATATATATATATATATATATATATATATATATATATATATATATATATATATATATATATATATATATATGATTGTATGTATGTATCACATCCTAAATGTGTAGTTTATAGTTTCTAAGGTGGTCAATTTATTTTGCATTAGCTGGCTGCAGATACGATTTTGGTAACCATGACGATAGAGAATATAGCTGCTGCCCAGGAAATATGTTTAAAATGAACAAATGTGTTTTATACATCTGTATGTTATGTTTTCATTGAAAGGAACTGGGAGCTTTGTGGGAATGTGAAATTTACTCAGAATGGGAAATTAGGATTATCCATGTCTTGGCGAGGATAGAAATCAGTAAATATACTGAAATCTCTCTTAGCTCTTGGCTATTTTTCATGGATGTATTAACCTACTCATATCTGAAGCATGCACTGAGTCTGATGCATTCAAATATATCCTGTTAGCAAACCAAAGTCTTGAAGAAAAAAAAGCATTTTTGTTCAAAGAATTGCTTTGATATCAAGATATATTTCTAAAATATTTTGGGGAAAGTTGCTTGCAGAGATCGTATAAACATTTCACCTTCAAAGATTTCCTGAAAATGCCCTTACCAACAAATACATTAGTTTAAAAAATCAGGTTGATCCATTGATGCTCTTAGAGGTCAAAAGCAGCCTGTCAATTTGGGTGAAATCCTTCAGAATAAGGCATAGTTAGAAAATCATTTGAAGTAGATATGTTTATAGGAACTCCACAAACAACTCTCCTTCGAGTATTTTGTAAAATTATTATCAATTCCCAAGTTATTGTCAAGAGTATCATTATAGATCCAGACAACAATATCTAGAGGAATGATCAAGCTTGAATGGGTTAGATGCGTCAAAGAATGTTGACAAAATGAAATTGTTATTTCTATCAAGATCCTCATTCTTTATTTTTAGATCTGTGGGGAGGCTCAAGTTCCATCAATATCATAAAAAAATACCAAAGGAGTTGGTTTTGGTGTAAATTATATGATTTTAACCCTTTTACTCCAGAGCAGCTAGATGGTCTAATAAATATGCAACTTTTTGTGCATTAGCCCTTTTGCAGCTGGTGGCTAAAATTGTTAAAAACAAGATAGTGCAAAAAAGGCTGAAAATGACTGAAACCCAGGTGTATCGGTATTGGTATAATTGTTAAATCCAACAAAAACAATAACTTTCAGTCAAATATTTCTCAGATTTATACTTAATAAGCAAGATATTTCCATCTGTGTCAGATGTTTTGTGTGGACTCTAGATCTGAATGGATTAATCCATTCACACCGGTGATAGGCAAAATGTCTGACACAAATGAAAATATCTCAAACACAAAGCTCAACTCAGAGAAATATTTGACCGAAAGTTGTTGTAATTGTTGAGTTTAACAATCCCTCTTCAAATGTTTTTCAAATATTTCACGATGTATTGAGTTTTGTTGAAGGTTGTCAGGCTGTGTGTACAATCCAGCTGCTAAAGGGTTAACCTTTATGCTGCTGGTAACTAATTTGACTAATAGAAAATGATGCAAAAAAAACCCTGAAAATGGCTGAAACTCTTTCACATGGGTACTTATCTGAGAGTACTCAGCGAGAGCTATCCAATGAATACAAACATGATAGGGTTTAAATGGTTTTCAAAAAAAGTTTGCATTTTGTGCATTGTACGAAAGTAGCCTCAGTATAAGAAGGGTTAAAAGCCACACCAGTAGCCTGCTCTGGGCATGAAAGGGTTAACAACCAAATGTAGTGCGTAGTTTTTCATGGGCGTGGCCCAACTGCTTTATCGTATATGTGTACCTCTAGCCGAGAACTCTGGTCTTATCGCAATTGTGTTGCCAAAAAGTGAACATGTCTTGTTTTGTAAGTTATGTCAAAATTTTATATGATAATACAATGTCTGCTGTCAAATACACATTCTACGACTTTGTTTTAATTTCTCCCGTAGCATTTGGTCCATTGGGCAGGTGGGCCCACCTGCCACCCCCCCCCCCCCCCCCCTAAATAAATGTTTGATATTACCAATAGTGTGGATCTGATGAAAAAAACCCAGAAGAGACTGATACGGACTGCCCAGTTACCCAGTACACGCACATCTAATGTATAGCTTGAAATCTAGTTTTTTAGCTTGGAATGAAAATCTGAATAATACTGAAAATGTGTGTATCCTCTCATATTCATAGAATGTAGGTATTCAAAAGTTGAGATAAGTCTTGGTGGAATGCATATCAATTGTTCTAGGCCAGCTTACCTCTAACCAGAAGCGTATCTACAATAACGGTTAGTTTTACCAGGATAACATTTCAAATTTTCCCTTAAAACATTTTCTTTAAAATGCTTTCTTGAAGAACGCCTAATTTCCGAAAAGAGCATTTAGGCTGGTACCATCTGTAATTGGTGAAATTCCAAAGCATATTTGAAGGAACAGCGTGCGTGTCCTGGAAATGGGAAAATCTCATTGAATCAACTATTTCCCTTCAGATATATTTTAATATATTAAAATGCATTTGCACTGGAACAGAGTCCCAATAGCATAAATGATAAACTCGCACAACCAGTCATTCCATTTTTTGAACTGCCTGACACTCAATCAGTATCCAGTAATTTGTCCTTAACCCTTGAGCTTGCAAGTAGAGTAAATAATTATAGATGATCATATGTTGTCTTACAGATCTTGAAAAAAAATTAGTTTTGTTATAATAAATCTACACATTTACATGGTAAACGATCTTTTCTGGAATTTAAGCGTTGGGGCTTGTTATAAATGCAGCTCAACTCAGTTTAAAACTATTTTAAACACCGTGTTGAGCAACTTGTCATGTCCTAGCAATCAGGCAGTGTAAAGATATGCATAACTAGACATCCACATTTATCACCTGCTCTGCTGTAATTCTCTATGCTGATTGGTCAATAGGCGTTAGATCTGGAGCCGTTCACACTATGTAGATTCAATATCAAAGAACGGCAGAATTCAATATTACCACTTGGCCACCAGCCTCGTTCTGACCTTCTAAGTTGTTTTAAAATTTTATGAGATGTATGTGTTATTTTTTCTTATCATGAGAGAGCAGGCGATAAATTCGTTACGCCCTGTTGGAAAGTGGAATCCGGCCTGCTATCCGCCCTCAGTCATCCAGATCTAACTCGGCTCCGCCTCGTCGGATCTGAATGACTTCGGTTGGATATCAGGGCGGATTCCACTTTCCAATAGGGCGTAACTGATAGTGTACTTCATTAAAATGTCACACCAAAACAAACTGGGCATTTAAGAATCAACAAATGTGGTGTTCAGAGTTTGATTTCAGTTTTCTAGTGTCGCATAAATAGCAAAACATGCTGCGTATTCAAGAAACAACAAATATGGTGTTTGACTTCAGTATTTTTTCTTTTATAGTGTCATTACCGCATACATAGAGAGTGAATCCAAACATGATATGATATCAAACATGACATGGCACGATATCAGGTATTATGCCCCTAAATCCTACTGCACCAGATGGTATGTCATTCCCATCTCCTGCTGCCCTCTTTTGGGCATCTGAGACATTAACATTATGATTGAGTCGATACTGCTACAAAATCAAAAGTTTATGAATCCTTTTGGAAAATACATCGTTTTAAAGTGAATCACATGCAGTTAGGCAACACCCTGAATGATATTTATAAATTTAATTTGATAAATTAATATCTCGCCAATCTTTCGTTGTGTTTATTTTACTAAATTATCACTCAATCAGTTAAAGACTTCTTTAACCTTTTCTGTTTTATAGAATTGCATTGATTTAACAAGCATCCGTATTTGTTAATTCTACCAAAATGTTTTTTATAAATACATTCGTGAAATCTCAGGGCCAATAGATTTATCATATTCTTTACGTTTTGAATACATCACACAATCCTGAAACTAGCCGTTTTATCTAAGGAAGGGGGGTTCTACCAAGTGCATTCCCTGAGGTCGTTCATAGTTCTCTGACTGTAAAGCATATTTTAATCGTGCGTTGAGATTGTATGGATAGAAAAAGGATCTTGCAATGTACACTTTACAGGAATTCTTTGAAGAGGTTCCTTCAGACCACGCTTTATTTTACTTACATGATGATAAGCCTGTTTTAGCGCTTGTAAAAACCTTTGAACAAGTAACGATTGATTATGGATGATTGATACGCTTTTTACACTTTACATTGACAATGTTAATTTTTCGGAACATTTTCATCTCTCCATGCGTTGTCATTGTTCTTTAAGAATGAAACGGAGTGGTTTTTTATTATTGTTTTTACACTATTTGGCCTTTGTTTTGGCGAAGTGCCTTCAAGCCATTATTCATTCATTCACAAAGTTCTCCACATTTCAAAGTGCTTATCAAAAGTAAGTTCATTACTTTTCATTACTATCTCTTTGCATGATACAAGCCATTTCTTTAGGTTTTTCATTGTGTTTATTTCGTTCACTTTCTTAGTCTAGTTTTGGTAAACTGAATGCATACTATTTGAAGAAACAAGAAAACGACACTGTAAAACCACTATCATCAGTTTTATTCCAAAAAATACACATATGACTTAGACGTAGTGCTCAAATCAACTAACTAAAACTACAGACTCACATGATACTATGCTTAAAAAAGATGAAAGATTGATGGGAAAAGAAACTAAATGAATATATTGAATTTAACAACATTATTTTAGCAAATTAGCTCATAAATTAATAGTGTATTTATACTTAAGAAAAAAATCGAATTTAAAATACTACATTGTAGAATTATTATTTACAAACAAGGAGATAAACACGAAAATATAGAAAGGAATATAAATGCAATATCTTCAAAAATGCGTTTGGGGATGCAAATTAAGTATTTCCAGAGAAATAGATGTCTACTCCTCTCAGGTATTTCATACTGTCCTAATGCAACAAGTATTTGGAGTTTTCGAGAATTAGTGAAAAGAGTAAACAATTAGTAACGTGGTGATCCTGTATACTGCAGCAAATTTGAAAGATTATTTATAAAAAAAAACTGTGAATGATGATTAAAGTACATGAAATGGGTGTAGAAGAATCTGACGCCGAAACAGGGGTAAGATAGGAAAACTCTGAGGTTAACTTCATCATCATAAATGTATTTGAGCCTTGAATTAATCAGTTTTCTTTTAAGCGTTAGTAAGGAGATTAAACATAATTTAGTTTTATTCAGACAACCCCAATCCTTATTTCATTGAAATATATTGCAGCAGAGAAATTCAGAGTGGTTACAAATTCAATACATGGGATTCAGCAGAAATTGCCCGCGGTGTGCGCATCACAGTAATATTTTGACAAAATAGAAGGCAGCACTGCTCACACTCATATGCGATATTTTGCAAGTATGAGACGAACAACAGCTCGAAATTCAAGTAGCATGTACTTCACATTACCGCACACTTGCATACCACAAATGTAACAAATGAGACAATTGTGAACTCGAGTCTGGGGTCATGTATTTGGTCCAGTGATTTGACAGTGATTGTAAATGCCGTCGAGCAAGAAAACGCGTGGTAGCTGGTTACTTCAGGCACGAACTGTACACTAGGTGTCACCATTATGAGTTTATTTTGTGTGTGGTATGCCTCATGGTAGGGTCTTTATTAAAACCCATATTGGAATTCAATAACCTTATTGTTGCATAATTCAATAGTAAAAGGTAAAGTTTTATATGTTGTCAGTTACCTTTTTTTTTATCAATATTTCCTTTACGTTTACACTATATAGAATGTTATCGATTTCGGCAGGCTGTGTGTCCATTGCCCTTCACCCATCATATGAACCCTCTGATAAAATCGATACACCGGCTGTACGCTAGGGGTGTCGGACGACACTCTTCAAGCACTGCTGAAGCACCTTAAAGGACACGTTCGGACAATGAGTGATTTGACTGTGTAAAATATAAGGAACCAATAAAGTTAAATATGTCACCACTCATTTTTTCTATAAACTGTTAACCCTTCCAATATTGAGGCTATACTTTCGTCCAAAGTACAATTACGCAAAGTTCTTTGAAAGCCATTTAAACCCTGTCATGTTGGTATTCATTGGACAACTCGCGCCGAGTACCCTTGTGCCGGGATTCCAGTAATTTTCTCAGAGTATTTGAATACGCATCATTTCGTATTGGCCAAATTATCCACCAGCATCATGAGGGTTAATACTAGTAGTATAATGTTCCGCAGTTCAGGTGTATTGTACTGTGATGTGTTTGCATTTGTAACGTGTTCATACCGTACATGCATGTATATTCATTAACCATGTTTACTTTACAAATTAAATTTGAAAATACGCTATTGCACAGTATTCAAACATAAAGTAAATGAACTACATGTATGTCTGCAATGGTTTTCAGTACAACGTGTGCCCAAAAAAGAAGTGCGAAATGAGTTTTATGACTGCCTGTTTATGACCTTCCAACTGGATATATTCATCCTATGCGGAAACCAATGGTATCATTCGAAAGAGCCATGTGAGAGCTTTATGTATGTATGTATATATATATATATATATATATATATATATATATATATATATATATATATATATATATATATATATATACATACATACATATATATATATATATATATATATATATATATATATACATGTATATATATATATATATATACATATATATATATATATATACTTTCCAATGATATTTTTTTTTGTTCTCAAGGCGTTCACAAAGAAACGCACAATTCTGACGCACTAAATCCCAGTTGGAAAATGATTAGAATTTAGTTTAATAGGTAAATTACACTATATTTCCTGATCACTCTTGATGATGAGTTATGTTCATGTTTACATCATATGGGAATGGATAGTATGTGTACGTTAACATATTTCGCTATTCTGGGATTTTTGAAAGAAATCGCTTTGGGTCAAATAATACCAAGTGATCTACCCTTACATTTCCATTCAAACGCAACCACAAAATTATTCACTTTTTTCTGGGTTAAAGTGTCCGTTTCATTGGTACCCCATGTTAACATGTGCGGCCATCCTATCTTCTTCACTTTCGGCTTCATCCAAACTGGTACTTGGAGTAATATGGCCGCCACGCCTCTGGCCCAAAGCCGACAGCGCCATCAATTTATATCCCAGTTGCAAGAAAGAATTCTTACGCCTTAACCCTCTGAGTTCCGCCATTTCTTGCGATTCCGAATGTTTCTTTTCCGGCGAAGCAGCGTCGACGGAGGTCTTCTCTGGCGCAGCGCCAACTGACGTTTCCGACGTTTCTCCCGCAGCCGTGACGTCAGAGTTACGCAGACGAACCTCACTGGTGTCCGCAACTGCTGCGTCCGAAATGGTAACCCGGACGGGAGCATCTTGCCCAAGAGAATCATCGTTTTCGGGTACGACAACCGCTCTCTGACTTAAGTTACTTCTTCGTTTGCCAAATTTTTTGAACATTGTAGCCGCCTTTTTCACACCCGGGTTGACTTTCGGAATACCCATTGCAATATCCCAAATTGTCATGGGTTCGATAGATATTGCCACATCATCTGTTGTTGATGGAGGCCCCTCAGCTTGAGAGGGTCCGTTTTCGTCTGATATGCCATCAGACGAAGACTGTCCGTTCGTGTGTAGTCTTGCGTCCTCATGTATACTTATACGCGGTAGTTGTACGTCAAGAGTTCCACCTAGACCAATCACAACCGTTTGATTTTGTTTAGCATTATTTTCCATTGGATCTGGTTCAATGTGAGTGAGGTACGTAGGGGTGTTGGACACCGATCGATGGCACAGAATCGTGGGTTTTCGTTGCCAAATGATCGCGTGAAGTGTCATGAGAGATCTTTGGAAATCTCGGTCTTTGAGGCAAGTCGTAATTGAGCGCGAAGATTTTTGACCATCTCCGCGTGCCTCTGCCGCCAAACTTGAAAGATCTCTACGAGTGCGCAATGGTAACTTTCTTTGCAAAGTGCGTATCATGCATATCCTAAATAGTTGATTCATCACTGCGTACACAACTGGGTCACTAATGGTAACTGATATTGACATAATCCTTGCCGTAGCCAAAACAATAGGATGCACGTCGTATTTCAAAGAACCCGCCAGAAGTATGCAAGTGAAATACGGCGAGTAGAGAACAAAATAGGAAACTAGAATAGCCGTTATAAGTTGTTTGCTCCTCTTCTCGACTTGCTTGAAAGATGACTGCTGTAAAACGGTTTGATTCGATTTCTTGTGAGCTTGTATCGTTAAAAAGAGTTTGAAGTACGTCACAGAAAGAGCCAAAGATGGCACAATATACCCGAGTATGCACAGATACAAGATGAAGGCGGAATCGTTAGCAGACGAAGTGGCACTGCAAATTCCGATATTGTGATCCAAACTTAAAGAACCCCAAAACACACTCGGCAAACTTACAAGAAGTGAATAAACAAATAGCACAACTTGGCTTATGATGAGTGCAGGTTGCGTTGAGAGAGTTTGTTTGTGCGGATGCACAACGCAGTCGTATCGTTGCAGACCGATAACAAATACCATACCGATACAATACTGACCCAGCGCCTCGGAGACGAAGGCACTCAAGGTACAGTCCGTATCGTGAGGGTATCGTATCGCGGTTGTGCCCTCGCCGATACATGTCACGGCGGATCGGAGAAGGCTCGCAGTTAGATGGCAGACGATCAACGTGTTGTTCGGCGTTCCCAAGACGGGATTGCGCGCGAAAACGAAAATGGCGAAGACATTGAGGAATGCAGACGATAGAAGAATGAAAAACAACGCACCAGCAAAGAGAAAAATAACCGCCGTCGACTCGTAGTGAATTGTAGAATTCATTCCTTCAAAGCAAAATACGAATAGTAAAATAATCTGTTTCTCCTGTTTGCTATTTTCATTAATCGATCGAGTTTGCCATGTTAGTTCAATGATTCTTGTGATTTCCAAATGCGTCAGATTATGTGTAAGTTTCATATGTAAACCTGTTATTCCGTAAAGACATGATCACCATAGAAGAATCGAAGAATTGACTTAAAGGAAAACAGAAGATATGAGTCTACAACTACGTCTATACCAGTCCGAGTGCATATGTTATGTTTTGTCCTTTTCGTCGCTTTTAATTGCTTTAAAATGGTAATGTCCTGCGAAGAGTAATAAACGAGGAAGTATAGAAATTTCTTTATTCCCGGGCGGTCCTTACTTGAAATAATAAAGCAGTTGGTCCGTGCTATTCCATAGAGTTGGCAGGATTTGAGGATCAAAATTAAATCTTCCGTGTTCGCCTTTGATATCTATACCCAGTCTGCGACGGATCAATTGAGGATCGATACTTCACAATTACGATATCTCCACTCTCCATCCGTGGAATATATAGCCAGTCTGTCCTTGCTTTTGGTAAAGTAATGAAGAGTAATTGTGTCCTAGTCCTTAATATGGGTAGAATTGGAGGATGCAAACGGCAAAAGTACGTCATCATCCAGTTCCAACTGTGGCATCTATACCTAGTCCGATTGCTGTTGCTGGGGTAACATTTCAGTTTCCTATTATTCCTCTGTAGGACTTTGGAAATGAACCTTAGATCTCGCTGTCTTGTCGGCACGCAAAATCAGACGGATAAGTCTGAATAATTCAACCAACTGTCCCGCAAGAAGAAATTGATGCATTTTTCTTGAAGTGATTGGAAGTCGATAACTAATTCCTTTTGTTTATCAACATGGTGCTGATGCGATGCCAAAAGCTAATGTTTTTAATTCATACCGTCCGAGGTGTGTCGTAAATGAAGTATGAAATATCGATGTCAATTTCAATTTGGCCTGGATGCATGCAAACTTGCTGTGACGTACATCAGAGGAGGGGGCCTAGAGGCACGTGCTAATTAGCGGGGTTTATAGGAAGAGCGTGCATTGTTTGCGGACATCCCCGCTAGCGGCAAACATTCGCACCATTTTCGTCAGCAAAGAGCTGGTGGCGTTTGACTATGCATAGGGAATCTTTATCCCTTATGCTACTGGTGGCTAATTTGGCAAATACATGTATACAAAATGATGCAAAAACCTGAAAAATTACTGAAATCCTGGCAAATGGGTACTCATCTGAGAGTTCTCAGCAAGAGCTATCTAATGAATACCAACACCACAGGGTTTAGATTTTTTCAAAAATCTTTGGGTTATTGTGCTTTTGATATAAGTAGCCTTAGCATTGAAAGGGTTAACGAATGTGGCTCAAGCCTTGGGAGCATGGGGTGGCTGACTTCTTAACCTATTCATGACTGAAATCCTTCTTAACAAGTGTTGTCTGCACCTATGATACGTTTTAAATAACTTCGTAATTAATGAAAAATTCACGAAATGATTTAGTAGCACTATGGTTTCACTTCTCATATACATTTCTTAAGATTGTTGATAAGAAACAGCATCTTGCAGCCATTTCCTTTTCGTTAGCAAGAATTCACAGCGATATTTCGAGTTAGATTCGAGTATGGTAATATGGCATATACTGTGCTCTTTTCAAAAAAGGAAGAAATTTCCAAATTCGCCATTAAGAAGCATAGCAAGTGCCTTGCAACTGTCGAATTTGGGGGAAAATCTTATGCG
>OZ012696.1:33099803-33124803 GCA_963942565.1 Maea johnstoni
AAAAATCTCAAGCGATCAACTTTTTAGTTGCATTATCGCATGCAACTATCGTGCAATCATTGCAATTCTGCAAAGAGTCGTACGATTATCTCCCACCAATGTGACCTAGGCATAATAACGAGACACAATTGACGTTTTCTGAAAAGTGGGTTATTGTACAGAAATAACGAGTACAGGTAATTATTTTGACTTGTTTATATTAATAAATGAGAGACATTCATTTTTGTATAGATCTAATACGTTTTCCTTCAGTGCATTGAACTACAATGCACCGTTATCCATCACATCCAACGATAGCTGGTTCAAATTCAGGTAACTGTTTGTGAGAGTGAATGTTGCCAGTGACGTAGGACAGTCATGTGAGAAAGTTACCAGTGACTTGGGTCGGTGTTGGTGTTCGCCATGTACTCCAGTTTTCTCCATCATTTACAACTGGTCATATATATATATATATATATATATATATACATATATATGTATATATATATATATATATATATATATATTTATATATATATATATATATATATATATATATATATATATATATATATATATATTTATATATATATATATATATATATATATATATATATATATATATATATATATATATATCTATATATATATATTATATATATATATATATATATATATATATATATATATATATATATATATACTGGTGAACTTGGATACGACGGACTCACTGGAACCAGGAAAATTGGTCCGTCATATGCAAAATCCGTCTTACAGTGGTCCGTCATATCCAAGTTCAACTGTATATATATATATATATATATATATATATATATATATATATATATATATATATATATATATATATATATATATATATATATATATATATATATATATCTGTATTCCTATCAGAACATATCGTAAAATCGGTTTTAAAAAGTGCTGTGCTCTTGAAATAAATTCTTGTTAGTCCCTGTGTCAAGATTTTCTCTTTTTACAAGTTTCTAAAATATTTATGCTGATCTCGAAGATAAGAAAAATCACAGCCCCATTCCTTGAGATCCTCATTGCTACGCTGAATTACAAACTCCCCTCGTAATGGTCTCAGACCTCAACACAGAGAGGTAAAATTTTCTTTTGTGTAATGTTAATGCATGCACTCAATATCACGTCTGGCTTTGTTTTTTGGCTGCTTTGTTTTAAAGATCAACCCCCTTCCAAAATCCACTTATATACGACATCACTACATACCAGTATCATATTCTACCTGTTTGAGCCATGCTTGCTGCTGGTTGCGTCTAGCCCAAGAATATGCATTTCAAAAAACTAATTGCAACATAATGTTTTGTCCTAATTTATTTATCTTAGGTTCCAAGAACAAAATATAAAAAAGTCCCGGAAAATCATCCCCGCACGGTAAATATGCTAATTTGCATAAATCCAATATGACCATCAACAAATGAGAAATGGTTGTATATCTCTATCTCTATACTAGTATTGATTCATAATATACTAGTATTGATTCATTTTCAGGTACACGGATTCATTTGAAATACCTTTCAACTCAATTATCTTACAAGCTATTTTGCATAAATAAGAACTGGACTGACGGAGGGAGATCAACTCATGAGCTCATCACCATTTTGACTCACAAGCTCACGGACACCAGGTTTAGAAAAAATGTATTATTCAGCCTAGCAATTAAGAAGTAAAAACTTACTGATGGAAATATATCAACATTTACATGTTTATTTCATTTTAAAATGTGTTGGCGAGGTACGAAGGTCAGTATAACACTCAACAATGTCTGTATACATTGGGGATTGTAAACAAGACTTAACTACTAGTATAAGAAGTGATAAGGGGTGTATCAAGTGTTCTGTGTTAGGTTTATGTTCCCTACATTGACGAATTGACCAATCCAGCTCGAGCTCAGCTCATCTGGCTTCAGTACTCGAGCCATTCGAGTATCATGTTAGTGGTGAGTGCATAAATCCAATATGGCCGTCAATAAATGAGAAATGGTTTATTTCTGCAAACCAAATACCGTCATTAAAACTGTCTTTCAAACCAATTATTTATTCTGAGATTAGCATAATCTCGGCATAGTAAAATTGCTAATTTATGTAAATCTGACATGATATCCTATACTCAACTGTCTCATTGTTGCACCAGTGTGCGAAAGAGGCTTCAAAACATGCTACAGGTCAAGTACAACTATCACTGTTGAAGTCGCAGACAGCAAGGTCGGTTGAGCATTCCAGCTTAGGGCACGTCTAGTTGATTATCTGTTTCCCATGTCCAAGGTACTGAAAATTAGGGTCGGTCGGTCGGGTAAAAAAAAAAAAAAAAAAAAAAGAGGCAGAAGTACCTATAATAGGGTATCAAATTTCTTTATTTGTGACAGAAATGCTGCCAATGCCATGGCAAGAAGTACAAATATGTGTACATGATGTTCATGAGACACATTTCCCTCTGTATTATTCTTCAGCTTGTTCATACAGAAAATTGTGCAGATTTGAAAAATGTTGAATTCGCAGGCTCCATTATAAATAAACGATGTCAGACTTTTTTTTATTTATTTCATTCAAAATGCAGTTCTCAGAAGAAAAAAAAGCTCCTCTGGACAGGGTCGGTCAGAAAGTTAAAAAATTTTTTTTTTTCTTTTTTAGGGTCGGGCCCAAAAATAGGGTCGGTCGGGACATGGGAAACAGATAATCAACTAGACGTGCCCTTAGATGAGCAACCATCTTAATTCAAGATTCCAGGTACTTCCTGTAGTACTTATTTTGATGCAGGTATCAAAAGCAAGTCATTTCTATAAAATTACATTGTCTAGGCAGCGATATGTTCTATGTATCAATCCAAGCCTTTGATAATGATATGAAGGCTTAGATGATAGCACAACCTTGGACAATTTTTTGAACCAATTGCCACTTGTCGGCCATCAAAAAAGCTGTGCTCCACGACTGTTTGACCATGCTGCAGGATTTAAATACTTGGGACACCCCCGAGATAGCAGTGGCCGACCCATTCTATATAGCAGGTTCTTTTTGTTTGAGGGGGAAACTAAAATGTTAATTAGAAATTCCTAGGATTGCTTTTTTTTATTAAGGTTTTGTATAAGGTCATGTAAATAGGTTAAACGACACTCTTAGTGGGGTGTCTATGGGTTATTTGGACACCCAAACTCTCATAAATCTCAAATCATGAAATCCAGAACGTGTGTCAACTTCAAGCAACATATTCAAATACTTGCACCTCTGAGTAATTCTCATGCTTTTTAAAAAAAAGTTACAACGATTTTGCTAGTCATCTGAATATATTGGGGATCTCCCCTAAAAATAGTGAATGTACAATTTTGGGCAACACGTTTCTAAATCCTGGCTAAGACTTTGCACTCCCCCTTAACCATTTCTGACATTAACATTTTTTTAAAAGACTATCATAACATGAAGTGAAATTGATCAGGGAACCGAGCTATAGTAGTTTTATAGATAAACTGAGTGCTTTAGTTGTTCTGACTGCCACAAGGGCGCTTTGTACATGCATGAGTGTCCATAAGTCTGAGTATTAGTTACACAGTATAAGGATAGTAAATGAAGATGCTTATTTTAACTTCTACTCATTAAATAAAGATATTTTTTTATTAATTTTCACTCATTAGCCTTCCATGTGTGTAGCAGCCAAAATAGGCCCAACCTTTTTTGAGATAGATTTCAAGAAATTTTTTTTTTCGAACCCAACTAACAGTGTTCATTCAATTATTTCAAGAATTTGGGAAATATAACTAATTTCTTTTCAAAAATATCACATGTCTAGAAAACGAGTTTTCAATTTTGACTTTTGGGGGGTAATAACCAAATACTTTCGTAACAAACCATCTTCTAGGACATAGCTAAAGTTTAAATAGCCTTTTTTCTACAAAAGACTATTAAACGTAGTTGGTATGAGGATTTAAAGCAGACTAATAGCTAAATTGTGGAATTGCTGTTTTGGACAGGCATTTTGGAATCCTGGCTAAGACCCTGGGAGAGTGTTCATGTAATGTATAGTAGTAATCAGCGCATGTACATTGTTAATCAGGAAAGAAAAACACAACTTTCATTTAGATATATCTTTAATTTCACCAAGATGTTTGATATACATGTAGTTAGCTATGACACCCTATTGATAAAAGGGTATCAGCAAAAACTCAGTGAAATTCCTTTTGAATTTGCTCTGACTGACTGATTATTAAACCAAAATTGACCAGGAATATGGAAATCTCTTTAGTTTTTCATGTTATTTCATTTAAATGCCTGTATTAAACCCTGCATTGTATTGATTAAGCTTTGATATGAACCAGTTAAATAGTTAACTCTTGCACACCCCCACCTCACCCTTTTCTTAAAGACAACATAGATTGACAAATGAATTGTGGTGACATAAAAAAACACAAATTAGAGTTTTTAAAACGATTGTCATAATTTGCCATTGTGAGCAAATTCTATACCCCATCCTCTCCTAATTCATTGAAAAGTGAGATAAAAATGATTTCTAAGACTTCTAATTTCTACTCGATGTCTTGATTAGTCTGAAACGTAGCATCCAAGATGAACCATAGGTGGCGCCACCTGATGAATCAGTAACCATACTCCATTCGAATGTATTTACAAAATGATACATACTAGTTACTAGTTGTAGTGATTGCCATGTATATACAGTGGTGGGGTGCATTGATATAAATAATGTTTAGATTGTTTCATCATTCACTCATACTCACTACATCAACCTTGCTATTACAAAAAACATCAGAATTTGTGAAATAGATGAACTGATTGCCAAGATGACTGAAAATATGTGTTCATTGAAATAATAGACTACATGTGTTTATTCATAGTTCTTCATAAAGTCTTCTGCAAATTATGATTATATGTATTCAACAGTCAGTAAATTAAATTGGTAAACTATATATATATATATATATATATATATATATATATATAACTATATATATATATATATATATATATATATATATATATATATATATATATATATATATATATATATATATATATATATATACACACACATATATATATATATATATATATATATATATATATATATATATATATATATATATATATATATATATATATATATATATATATATATATATATATATGTATTCTCAACCATAATTGTTGAAATTTAACTGTGAAATAAGTTACAGAAATTTTCTACATCTTTTATCAACTCAGGTTTCTCCAATCATTTTGACAAGGTTCTAAGTGACCTATTTCACCATGACCACATTTGCTTAACACCCATGTATGTATATATATATATATATATATATATATATATATATATATATATATATATATATATATATATATATATATATATATATATATATATATATATATATATATATATATATATATATATATATATATATATATATATATATATAATGACTGATGCATATATAGATTATATTAAAATGATGCCTCCAGATTCTATGGGGCAGCACAAGAGGATAGGGCAGCTTACAAATACAAAGGCAACTTGCACATTAATTCCCAATGACTTTTACTTACCTTGTACAAAGGCTAGTATGTTCAGAAAGTTCAGATCTATTTCTCTTCATAGGAAAACCTTTACCTAATCGATTTTGTCCCTCTAAAGACCTATTAAGAAGGCAGCTTCTTTCACCCATCCATGCCCAATATGCTGAGCAAGTGATCCAGCATATATCCATATAACTGAAGCCAGCAAAACTAAAAACCTAGGGGGCTCTGTAGAAGGCTCTGTGCCAGTTTGAAGGTAGAACTTTCAGCAATTCTTAACCTTTATGCCATTACAAAATGATACAAAAACCCAGAAAAATGACTGAAACCCTGGCATATGGGTTCTCATCTGAGGGCACTCAGCAAGAACTTTCCAATGAATACCAACATGACAGGGTTTGAATGATTTTCAAAATCTTTGCATCCTTGTGCTTTGGACAAAGGTTGCCTCAGCATTGGAAGAATTAACATAGCTAACTGAAAATATATGGTTTTACTATCAATCATTGAAGTTTTAGTTAAAGCCTTAATTTCATTAGTTTTTATAAAACTTTAATCTGTTGAAAAACTATATACTATTGTATCTCTATATTTCCAGCCAATCACTATTTTTCTATCTATTGTATCCCATTTTCCTAAGCAACAATGGCTAAAGTCCCATTGTTACCCAGTATTCTTGCATTTTTGGGGCAATGCCTTTGGCCATTCTGCTATTGTGACAACCCTACAATGTGGTTCAACATAAATACAAATATATAATCGCTGATGAAATACTTGAAATGTATTTCTTGAACGAAAGTTCTTCAGAGCTCATTACATTTGGAATTTTGTTTTTGTCACTTTTTCTGCCATATTACAGCTAAGTTGCGACTAGCCAGTAGTAACAGGTAGAGGAAACCGGAGGACTTGGCGAAAAACCACTGCCTAACCCCAAGTCACTGGGAACTTTCTCACATGTGCCGGGTGGGATTCAAACCCAGACAGGGCTGAGAGACAGCTAGCAGCCAGTGCTAGACCACATGGCCATCAGGACAGACCCCACACACTTAGTACACACACAAAGTTCCTTCTTATAAAAAAGATACATCATTCTTACAGAGATAACATTTGCAAAACTGACAGACTAAACATAGAAAACTAATTAATTTCCCAACTAAAAAGTTAAGTTTCTCTATGACACTCTGGGCATGAATGGGTTAACCAGTCCTATAAAAAATGCCTTCATTATTCCCCAGTATGTATGGCAAGCCAAAAGGAAAAAAAGTACCAAACAAAATATTTTTTTTTTAAAGAAAACCTTTCACTAAATGAAAAGTTATTACTGAACAAAAAGAATACTGAATGAGAAAGTTTACTCGACAAAACATTTGCAAACATGAGTTTTTTTTATCTAAAATGAAAAATATTTTCCTGAATAAGAAATTTTCGGAGAGGAAAAAATATTTTACAGAGAATTTTTTCCCTTATGACTTGTCATAAGTATGTGAGTAACATAGCACTAGTACAGGAAATGTGCACTTGCTAGTTTGTTAATTCCTTATCAGTAAAAACCTGTGGATAATTTAAAGTATTCATAAAAAGCCCCTATAAGTTCATTAGCACATACATTATATGGTCTTGGACCTTTCAACAGCAACACAAACGAAATAGACGCACATTTACTAGAGCTGCACTTATGGAGGGAGATCAACTCATGAGCTCACCACCCTTTTAACACGTCAGCTAATGAGCTCACCGACGCGTGGATTTTCAAAATAAAAATCTTATTTTCCAGCCCAGCTATTACAAAATAAATATCTACTGGTGATGCTTTATTAACATTTCCTTTTAAAATGTGTTGAAGAGGTGCAAAGGTCAGTATAACACTCAACACTGCTTGTATACTTTGAAGATTGTAAACAAGACATGACAGAGAGAACCAGTCATAAGAAGGTGTGTTAGGTGCTCTGTGTTACGTTCATGTTCCTAACATAGACAAGCTCACGAGTTGATCACTTCAGCTTGAGCTTGGCGAGCCTTCCCAGTGCTCGAGCCACTGGAGTTTGTGAGCGCAGCTCTTAACATTTACTCATGATAACAAGAAGCATTTTGAAGCATTTAGACAAGATACGTTTTTCATCCATCTCCCTACTTATCCATTTCTTTTAGCTTACTGATGAAAAACTTTTCTAAAACATTTGCGCATTTGTAGTATTCTGTGTCTGGTTCGTTGTAGGCCCTGCAGTTGACAAATATCCGCGTCATGTCTGCGATGAACAATCTTTTATTCACATAGTAGCGATTTTTCAGTCTTTCTGACATGGTTTTCAAATCTGAAAATAAATAAAAAGAAATAGTTATTTCACTTTCGAATTGAGAAACATGAATATTTGTTTACTGATTTCCATGTTTAAACAATATACTCCAAATAGCTAAGATAACTACATCCCTACATTTTCTGAGTATTGGTTTACCCACTTGAAATGAAGATCATCTATCTATATATGACATTGCATTTCAGTGTATCCAGTGTAACAGAATATGTTGCATAATCGAGCATGGTTGGCTGTTTAAGGACAAGGTCAACCACACGCAACTTGACTTTGGCGCATGATTAACACTAGAATCAATTCGTACAACAGATACCATAAACATAAGTTCTATTCCAATAGGATTTACTGGTACACTAGGATCTATTCCTATAACATAAACTGGTACAATGGGACATTCTTCTTTAACCCTTATGCTGCTGGTGGAAAATTTGGCCAACACAAAATGATGCAAAAAAAATGGAATTTTTCCAAAACCCTGGCAAATGGGTACTCATTTGAGAGTACTCAGCGAGAGCTTTCCAATGAATACCAGCAAGACAGGGTTTAGATGATTTTCAAAAATCTTTGCGTTCTTGTGCTTTGGGCAAAAATAGCCTTAGCATTGGAAGGGTTAAGTCTATTCCTGTAAGATCGACTGGTACACCAGGATCTATTCCTATAACTTATACTGGTGGTAAACACGGATCTATCTCTATCTCTATCTCTCAAAATGATTTCTGAGTGTTGTGGACTCACTGTAAGGTCAATAGAGAAACTAACAGACTAACTTACCCATTGGGAACTTGATGTGATCATAGTAGTCAGGGGCCTCCGATTTATCCACAGGCTTTTGGAAAGGCCAAGCACTTTGATTACTCTGGGAAAGAAAAGCAGACATACTCAAGGTTGCTATAAGTACATGTACATTGCAAGTGAATATTTGTGCGAGCGTGTGAGTTTGATTGCAATAAAAATTAAGTCAGCAAGCGATTAATGTCATTCACTTCACTTATTCACTTTGAAACACTAGCTCCCTACGACATTAAAATAGGTCTTGTAAACTTTTAACTTATGGCTCAAAATGATGTTTTTACCAGGGAGCCTAAATGCATCTTCATAAGCTCCCTTTTAAACAGTACATCTAGAATTTGAGTTAGCAGCAGGAGAGTTCAAGGGAGCCCTGGGCTCCAGGCTCCAGCTAATTTTGAATCCTGTATAGGTATTTCTTTTTATTCATAGCCAATCACTATCAAAATAGGTGCATGTAATTGTATCATGTTCTTGTACTAACAATGGCCAACCCCATTGTTGCCCTGTATTGTTGCATGCTGTCCATTGTATAAAGAAGGTTCGCTTACCTTGACCTGTTGCAGAATGGTTTTAAATGAATTGTACATCTGATCCGGATCTGGGGGCGGCTCCCTGAAAATCACAAGAGGCAGCAATGTCAATAACAACATTACACACTAGGAGTAGTAGTAGTAGTAGTAGTAGTAGTAGTAGTAGTAGTAGTAGTAGTAGTAGTAGTAGTAGTAGCAGCAGTAGTAGAAGTAGTAGTAGCAGTGGTGGTAGTGGTGCTGCTGCTGCTGGTGGTAGTAGTAGTAGTAGTAGTAGTAGTAGTAATAATACAGGTGAACTTGGATATGACGGACCACTGTATGACAGATTTTTGCATATGACGGACAACATGCTTGGTCCCAGTCTCATGCATATCAAGTATTTGTCATATGTATATGACAGATTTTGCATATGACGGACCAATTTTCCTGGTCCCATTGAGTCTGTCATATCCAAGTTCACCTGTAGTAGCAAAAGCAGTACTTCGTAGTAGAAGAAATAGTAGCAACAGCATTAGAAATAGTAGGAGCAGACAACAAAATTAAAGGCTCTAAAATGATAAGCTCAAGGCAATATTTTAATTAGAAATTTCTTTATTTGAGCATATATACCACATGTCTTTTTAAGTAACCTCTAAATTCCTCTTACTTTTTCTCCATGCTGGGTTTCCAGCCGGCCTCGCGCACCCCGGGTATGCTCTCTATGGGTATCTGCCGCACGCCGTCCCTGAAGCACTGCAGGCCGGGGTGCTCCTTCCGCACCTGCTCCTGCTTCTTCTCAATCAGCTTCTTCAGTACCTGTAGAAACGCACACAAGATTATCAACATTCCTCTTTTTTTTTCAATCTTTAAAGATTTTTTTGTTTATCTCATAGCTTGTCAAATATGACCATCTTGTTAAGTACCTGTAGAAATGCAAACAAAATTATCAACATTCTTCTTTTTTTTTTCAATTTTCAAAGATATATATACATCCTTTTTTTTTTTTTTCAATTTTCAAAGATTCTTTTGTGTTTATCTTATAGCTTGTCAGCTATGACCATCTTGTTCAATTCCTGTAGAAAAGCAAACAAGATTTTCAACATTCTTTTTTTTTGCAATTTTTAAAGAATTTTTCTGTTTATCGTATAGCTTGTCAACTATGACCATCGCGTAAGCAATGCTAGATTTACATATTTTCCAGAGGTGGAAAACTTGACAGTATCACTTTTTTCATATAAATTTCATCAACATTCTTGCCAAGAGATCTCCCCACGACGTGCATCTGTATGCTATCAGATTATGAAAATGAGTATTCATAAATGTGCAATACATTCCATAATATATATATATATATATATATATATATATATATATATATATATATATATATATATATATATATATATATATATATATATATATATATATATATATATATATAAAAACTAGTATATGTATAATATATAATTCATCAGAACTTACATCTTTTTGTTTGCGTATGACCTGTGAGAATTCTGTGTACTGGATGCGAGGGTTCATTTCGCACCCCATGAGGGTGGCGCCCTCGTAGTCCTTGATATAACCCAGATACACCGCCTTGGGCAGCTTGATATCCTTAGAGAAACCCTGCAAATACAGAAATAGTTGGGAATGTTATGCATGTAACAAGTAGTACAGACTTGATGACATAAAAAGAAGTTCATTCAAAGTCATATATAGGAATTTAATTTTTTTCACTTTTTCGTGACTTTGCCACAACAGAGCAAATAAATTAACCTTGTCTGCTAGGGTTTTACACAACACAGGCAGTGACATAAGTACCTTCCCGCTAGCGCCAGCAAGTGAACTTTTGAGAGAAGGGCTTTCAGGCAAGTTCATCTTAATTTCTTTACTTAACTTTTGAACAGCTAATTTTCTAGACGTTTATATTGAAAATGGCACAAATGCCCAAAAATATACAAACAATGCAACAAAGTTAATATGAAAAGAAAATGACTTTCAAATCATTAAATCCATGATAAATAAAACATGCCATTCTAGCATATGTTATAACATATTTCAGGCAAGACAAAAAGGATGTCAGACAAGTAAAAATCATTAACTACTTGCCTGGCAACTTAGTTCTGAAACTTATGTCGGTACATGGTAAAGGGTGTATGTGAACATTGCTGTATAAAACTGATAATGATTTTATTTACCTGTTTCTTGAAGTAACCTATGGCATACTCGTCAGCGAAGGTGAGGAAGTGCAGCATGCCGTGGTTGACATGGTAGTCCTTCAGGTGGTTCATGAGATGTGTGCCGTAACCCTAAAGAAGGAAATATACATGGTTAAGTTTCAAAATTGTACAGCCCCTTAACCCTTCCAATGCTGAAGTTGATTCTCGTCCACAGCACAAGGATGCAAAGGTTTTTGAAAACTATCTAAACCCTATCATGTTGGTTCTCATTAGATAGCTCTCACTGAGTACTCTCAGACGAGTACCCATAGGCCAGGGTTCCAGTCATTTTTGAAAAACTTTTTGCGTCATTTTGTAATGGCAAAATTTGCCACCAACAGCATAAGTGTTGAATATGATATACATCTACTGATCATGATTATTTGCTAAATAAAATTTGATCCAGTTTTGAATGCAATTTCATTTCATTCTTTCTCCATTTTTTGTTTACTATGAAACCTATCCCTTTGAAAACTTGAGATGGGAACATCCCCTATTGTGAACACAATTACAGATCCCATTTGTACCATTTGTTTTGAGAAAAGACCGCTAAGATGTAAACACATCCCTAATCTGAACACTTTTGCCTTAATCCTAAGGTGTTCACATCTTTGAGGTTTCACTGTACCTGGTATGGATATTAGTGGCAAAAATTTTCTCGCATGAAAGACCCTCTCCTGCCAGTTTAGGCGAATAGGGCTTGTATTATCATTTTGCTTTGAAATTCAAGCACCTAGCATGAAACATGCTACATTATATCATAACTAAATATGTGTCTCTTTTTCATTTTTTTTTCAATCTTTTTTTTTGTACTTTAATCCTACTGGCTTTGTGATTCACACTATAGAGATGGTTTTACATGAAGTACAGACCTTTACACTATAGAGATGGTTTTACATGATGTACAGACCTCTGCACTATGGTAATGGTTTTACCTGAAGTACAGACCTTTACACTATAGAGATGGTTTTACATGATGTACAGACCTCTGCACTATAGATATGGTTTTACCTGAAGTACATACCTTTACAATATAGAGATGGTTTTACATGAAGTACAGACCTTTACACTATAGAGATGGTTTTACATGAAGTACAGACGTTTGCACTGTAGAGATGGTTTTGCATGAAGTACATACCTTTACACTATAGAGATGGTTTTACATGAAGTACAGAACTTTACACTATAGAGATGGTTTTACATGAAGTACATATAATAACTTTACACTATAGAGATGGTTTTACATGAAGTACAGACCTTATCACTATAGAGATAGTTTTCCATGAAGTACATACCTTTACACTATAGAGATGGTTTTACATGAAGTACATAACTTTACACTATAGAGATGGTTTTACATGAAGTACAGACCTTTACACTATAGAGATGGTTTTACATGAAGTACAGACCTTAACACTATAGAGATAGTTTTCCATGAAGTACATACCTTTACACTATAGAGATGGTTTTACATGAAGTACAGACCTTTACAATATAGAGATGGTTTTACATGAAGTACATACCTTGACACTATAGAGATGGTTTTACATGAAGTACAGACCTTTGCACTATAGAGATGGTTTTACATGAAGTACATACCTTGACTTGCTCGTTTGACGTTACGGCGCAGAAGACGATCTCTGTGAAGCCCTGCGAGGGGAACATCCGGAAGCAGATTCCACCAATGACGCGGTTGTCTTTAATCAGTGCCAGACATTTGTGCTTCCTGGAAGACAGAAACATATTGCATGTGATGTAAGATAGGATGAGAAAGGGGTAATATAGAAGAGACCCTCAGTATAACCTTATAGACATCTGTACTTCCTATAAAATAGGAAACCTGATACATATATATACATATATATATATATATATATATATATATATATATATATATATATATATATATATATATATATATATATATATATATATATATATATATATGTATATATATGTATATATATATATATATATATATATATATATATATATATATATATATATATATATATATATATATATATATATATATATATATATATATATATATACACACACACACACACACACCCACATATGAATATAGTCCTTGGGCAGCCTCATAAATGCATGAAAGTAACTCTGGACCTGCATGTTGAAGACAAGTCCTGTGATGTACTCCTTTAAAACTTTATTCATATGCTTAATACCTTAGATGACCAAACACAAGTGGATTCGAAACCAGCCGGTCAACCTGAACAAGTTAGCCTCAATGTCAACTAATAGCCCAAAATTGGTGCTCTGTGCATGCTCAGCTGGTGGTGGAGATCAGGTTTCTCTGTAATGTAATCGATACGAGAGCCCTGATTGGTCCTTGTTCCCATGTGACCTCACGCTGTTGCAAGATCGGTGACTCCTGGCATGAGTCCAGCTCTTCACTATAGTGCATATAGTAACTGGTCTCTCACTACAAATTCATTCTTTTCTTCATCCAAGTTAATACTAATATTATAAGAAATTGATCACAAAAGATTGGGTGTCCTGTGAGGTGATTTTGAGGGTTTGGGCGTCCAAATGACGCCCTGCTGGCTATGAATATAACTCAGGACTTACGGGTCGAAGACTAATCTTGTGATGTACTCCTTTGGCATTCTGGGTAGTTGATGAGAGAAGACGTTCTGGAGCCCGATGAGCCACAGCATGGTCTGTTTATTGGGCTTCTGGTTGATGGAGTTACTGATGACATGGAATTCGATGACGCCCCGACTCTCCTCGAGACGGGCTGCCTCGTCTCTCGCCGAGTTTGCGTGGAAAATACTGGGCTGGAAAAATAAATCAAAACATTTCAAACTTAGGTCACAAAACATTTGATGGAGAATTGCAAGTTGAGTTCTTATCAATCCTTCATATAGCTACCAAAAAATTATTTACAACACGACTCGGTTTAGATCTTTTTTCTGTTAATGCACAGGGCTCGACAGTAACAGTGGTCCTATGGCCCCAGGCCAGTAAAAATTTCCAAATTGGCTGAGGGCCAGAAGAAAAAGACCTCAACTGGTCTCACAGGGCCAGTAAATGACTGGGGGCATTCTTGTTAACAAGTTTCCACTCAAGAATGTGTCAAATGTTTTTGAAATAAATGAAGATGAAATAAATAGAAAAAAATCTTGTCTGTGGATTTCATGCAATGTTTCTTTCTTACTATACTAAAGAAAAATTTATAGGGCCAGTAAATTTTGCAGGACCAGTAGATCCTAGGTATTTCTGGTCCTATGGGGCCAGTAACAGTTTCAGTTAGCGTTGACGCCTGCACTCACCTCTGGTCCATGCATCTCTGCAGGGTCTGTGATGACCTGAACGATCTCGCTGACAACCTCCATGTTGAGATCTCCATCCACCTTCCTTCTCTTCTGGTCATCGCCTTGAAACGATTCCTCCAGCTTCCGCTTCTCTCCTGAAACATACAACAATCATATACTGTATACGTAGGGGACAAAGTAGCTAAGTTGGTTAGGTGTTGGGGGATTGAAATGGTTTCCGTGTGTACAGGCCTGCTAGGGAAGGAAGGTTGTGTGAAAATATCAGTGGATACATAAACCGAATACTTTTACCTTAACCTTCATGCAGCCTTAATTTGGAGTGCTAAAAATTTTGCTTTACAGCCCTGCATTAAATTTGCGCATTCGAACCATATATTCATTAGTATATAGATATTTATTTGGAGGATGATATTTTGGCACTATCATAGGGAGCACAAAAAAAAAGCGAAAATTAAATGCCTGTAAAGATACCAGTTATATAGCAATCAAGCTCTCTGAATGTAAAGTGTCTGGTGTAACTGAAATATCGGGGGGAAAAATAGAAAAAAACTAGAAACTGAAGTTCACGCTTTTTATCTGAATCATACAACTGCCTTTGAGGTTTAACAAACAAAATAAAATAGCTTTGTGAAAGTGAAATATCTAGTAATTGAAATACCAGAAATAATTCCCCCAAAAATGGGAAAATTCAGGTTAACACTTCTCTCTTAAACATAAAAGACGATGTGTAATCAAGATTTGAGAATGGGAAATTCCTGATGCAACGGCATAGTCGGCATACCACAAAATACTTCTGGAGGAAAGGAATATTCAGGAAACATCTCTTTAGTGAAACATACAGCAGCCTTAGAGATTTTGCCAAACACTCTAATAACTCTGTACATACAATGTTTTTTTTATTATGTACATGAAATACCTGAAATAATAATCAAGTTTTACATTTCTTTTCGGAAATACATGTATACTTTTATCTAGGAAGTCAGGCTGAAATGAAAGTCAAGTTTTATATTTCTTTTCAGAAATAAACTTCTATCTAGGAAGTCAGCAAAACACTGAACATTGTATCAAGATTACTGAAAATATGAGGTGTCTGCAGTAACTGGTTTACTTAGGTAGTGATTCTGCCTGGGGTTGGTCTTAGCCAGCAGGGCGTCTTTTTGGACATCCAAACCCTTAAAACGCAGCCCTCAGGACACCCACATTCTTTTGTGAGGAATTTCTTAAAATGCCAATCTCAAGTATATAATAGAATCTTTTCATCACCATATAATTCCAATGACATTGTACAAGGATACCATGGCTCATCTTGATAAATTTATACATGTTTATGGTTGAAATCTGAGTGTAGTGTGGTCCCCCTCAAAAATTTGAATCCCCAAAAAGTTTACAATTGCCTATTTTGGGCACCCAGTTTCTTCTGAATCCTGGCTAAGACCCTGTCCCTGGGTGTTATGGTTTCCTAAACCTTTGACAACTGCTGGCTAGTCATGGATTAACCTTAATATGGCAAACAAAGTGTCCATAAACGAATTTACCCTATTCCATGCTGGTCTACTCACCAGTGCCAGACTCCAGTGTCTTAGACCCCCTGCGATCATTGAGGAGCCCGGGACTCAGGTTTATGGTATTGAAGCCGTCACGGTTATTTGTCGTTGCCCCCGCCCCCACAGTATTGAAACGACTGAGACCGCTGACCCCTGCCGGCGTTGTGGCAGCCGAGGAGGAACCAGCTACAAGGTCAAGGTCATGAATTAGCAAAATCTGAAGGTCAAGAGGTCAAGGTCGTGAATAAACATAAGTTCAGGTCTAGGTCATGAATTAGCAAAATTTCAGGTCAAAGGTCAAGGTTGTGAATAAGCAGAAGTTCAGGTCCAGAGGTCAAGGTTGTGAATTAGCCTAAGTTCTTGTCAAAAATGCAAGGTCGTGAAATTCAATTATTAGTTGAAAATGAGATCTAATAAGATTTCTTAATCTTATTTTCATTCATGTCCAGATTATCAAAAGTTTGGGTCTGCAAAAGGGGGTATGTTTGGTGGCTAAAGAAGCAGATAACAGGAGGAGGAGGAGGGAAAGGGGGCTAAATTGTGGGGTATCAAAGCAGATAACAGTTACTGGGGAGGGGAAAGTTGGGGGATAAATAAAAAAAAGAGGCAAAAAGGGGCACAGTTGGGGAATTACAATGGCGATAACAGTTAGTTACCAGCAAAGTGGGAAAAGTAGGGGCATTTGGAAAAGTGAAAACAATCATTAACCAGCAGTTGGAGTTGAGGAAAAGGGTTAGACTTGGGGGATTATGAAAGGTGCTAACAGTTTCTCGTCAGCAACTGGAGCAAAGGTAGGGAATAGAGAAAAGATAAAATTTACTTACCCGCAGTTGGGGGCGGTGAAAGGGGCACAGTTGGGGGATTATGAGAGAAATCTACATCCCAAATAGGTGAGCTCCCGTAGGCCTCCTCCTCTAGCATAGATAAGAACCTGCAGAAACAAGAAAACACACATCAGTATTGTACTACTTTTAAAGACATATAAAATGAATAAACTGAGTAAAATAAATACAAACAAAATCATGTCCTTAGCCAAGAGTATGTATGGGTTTCATTTGGACTGACACCAATAACCCTTAAATAGCACACATCAGCACAGCACCCCAAAAATACTACAATATTTCTGGAATTCCTAAAACTGTCAATTTCAATAAATAAAACTAGTGCAATATTTCTCATTTATATGCTTTTTTTGAATAACATAATAAGTTTGGAGTTGTGCATAAATTGAGAAATATTTAAAGGAGAGTTGTTAGTAAGTTTCTGATCAACATTCCTCCTTCAAATACTTTTCTGAAACTTGCATTGCAAGAGAAATATCATCATATGGTTTTGGACACTACAGGCATGAATTAGCCACCTAGTCTAACTAGCAGCATAAGGGTTAAGACCCAGTGTGGGTTATATTACCTTGGGAAGTGGGTAAGGACCAGGGTGCGTTTCTCCGGAGGCATCTTCTCTTTTTCTGCGCGGAATTTATCCAGCAGTTGCCGCCGCATCGTCTGGAAGACAGAGCGCAGCAGCGTGCGACCGAAGATGAGTGTGGTCTCGTAACGTGGAAGACTATCACAGAACGCCGGGACATGACAATAGCAGAGCCACCTGGAGGATAAAACAGGTATCATGTTGTCAATATTAAAAGAATTGCCTGTAAATGACAATAGCAGAGCTGCCATCACGTCTTTAAAAAATCTAAATGTACAGTGAAACCTCAGAGATGTGAACAGTTTGGGACCAGAGCAAAAGCGTTGACATTAGGAAGTGCACACATCTCAGAGACCACGAGACTACCAATATATATATATATATATATATATATATATATATATATATATATATATATATATATATATATATATATATATATATATATATATATATATATATATATTTATATATATATATATATATATATATGTAAAACCTACCTACCCTATTTTTGTTGAACCATTATGGGAAACAAAAAATTTTCTAGGTCTCTTGGGTTAACTTACCTTGTATAATTGACCTTGTAGACAGAGACGTCATCTGTTTGGGAGTGCTGTTTCCGCGCTGTAGGAGTCTCTAGTTTCCAGTGGTTGAGACAGTGAAGGAACATCTTGGCCAGATCGTACATTGTCTGCCATTCTTTCTGGGCGAGGTTACCGAACTTGTACAACACAAAATTTGTCACACCCTGCAAGACAAAACACCAACAAATCATTAGGCAAGGTAATAAAATTGATAATTTACAAGAAGATAAAACATCAAAGTTACATATCTATCATCTTGGAGATGGTCATATTTGGAGATTCTACTGCTTTTACAATACCATTTCAATACTTAATTGAATATTCAATATGACCATCAAAATAACAACTATTTTTCAACTTACAAATTAAGTAACAGTACTAAGACTTAACAATTTGTGACAGTCTGGCCAACATTGTAAGATTGTATGGAAGGTTGTGTGGAATACAGAATGAATATCCCAACTCAGAAATTAGTTCTTGAAAATGAAATTGATCATACTTGGGGATACTATCCATACTTGGTTCAATACCAAATACCAGTATTGAATGGGGAAAAGTACCTTATCATTTAAGATCTTTTGTACCAGCACTGGTTATCAGGGGGAAAGTTTGCTATTTACAAGCAATTTTTCAGAAGTTGACAGTGTCAATTTTAACAGATTTAAGTCTTGTTGCAAGTAGGCATTTCCTTTAAAATATCACATCACTGAAATAATGATACATACTGTACCACATTGAGGAAATGTTGTGACAATCACTAAATCTTACCTTGGCAATGCTTGGCTTTTCAAATGGAGGATTTCCTAAAGGTCCTTCCACAGAAGGCTTGCTCATATTTTGAATACATTTTCTCAATAACTGCAAAAGAATATTAAATGCATCAAAAAAAGGTAATAGCCATGGTCATATAAGCCCATTATTATAACCTAATTTAACAATTTCAAAATACAGTGCATTTTCTGAAAAAGTATGTACTACCCATGGTTGTAACCTGTTGTCTTAGGAAATGTCTGTTTGGCATGTTCAACATACAGACATATTCAAGTTATATAGGAGTTCAACTTTTACAGGTGTTGAAGTTGACAGGTAGTCTCATGAGTTGTTGTTTTTCATTTTTATTTTTTTAACACTTTTATTTTTATTTTTATTTTGAATCTTTTTTATTTGTTATATTATTTCTAAATCACTTTTTTAGTCTCAAAGTTTGATGTTGAGGACTATACAAGTATGTGTACCTTAAATAAATAGAAGTAGACTTGTTTGGTGTCAGCATCCTCCTCTTTATGAACACACATGAAGAGATTTTCCACATCCACCACTATCCCCAGTAGTCTGTTCAGCTCATCCTCCTGTGTACTCTCTAGGTGAGAGACATGTGCACCTGTAATTAACAATCAAATACTTATAATACATCCACTACTATGTCTAACAGTCAAATAGAAGTTTTTAGTGTTTTAGTCTTCGTTGCTCCATCCATGATCAGTGTCTGAGGGAAATCAAGATGAATGACTGTCCATTTGAAAATTACTTAGCTCTGATTTAAGTCTCTTATGCTCCAGATGATCTCAAGGGACTGGATTTGAAGATCTCTTAACTCATTCCATATTGTCAAACATCGCATCATGATTTCATATTGGTGCTCAGACATCTAGCCTTGCCCTAACCTGTGAAAATTTTGGGAATTCTGGGGAATTTCATATCACATGCAGGGGCTTAGCCGCCTATGCGTCCAGCGTGTCATTTGGACACGCAGAACACTGTTTTTTGACAGTTTGGACACCCAAAAGTTTATGTCAGAATTTCCTGAAGATGACTTTTCTTAGAAGATAGAAGATGAAGAAGCTGTAGTGTCACTTTTGTAAGACACACAAAGCAGTATCTGGCCTAAAAAAGCAAAATCTGTAAAGGTATGGGGTCTATCTTATTAGTAGTATGTATTTTGTACCATACTTTGGACACACAAAAGTCTATGAAACCTCTATTTGGACACCCTGTTTCCAAATATCGGCTAAGACCCTGATCACATGTGATTGTTTCAAGGCTAAGTTAATAAAATGTCAGGGGTAATGAAATGCTGCCCAGCATACCCTTTTGGCAACATGATGTTTTTTAAAATATAATTTAGAGGCGTATGACTACAGGTACATGTACTTACCTAGTGTATGACTGCAACTCCTACAGGGATCTGTAAGGCTGGCAAGAGGCTGAGAGACATCTACCCGGGGTGGCGTTGGAGGAGGGTTAGGATTCTTCCAACCATTACACTTACAATTTTCAGACTGCAAGAAAAAGAAAAAATATTCTAATTAGAACTTTTTTAACAAGTCCATAGATGTACATTATGTGTGTGTAAGGTATGACATGCACGATAGTTACATCCTTTCTAGAGAATATACACATTACACCATGCATATCAGAGGTGTGCAAATTGTAAAACGATGCATTTTTCAATTTATGGAAAAAATGATAGCAATAGGAAAAAACTAAGTAACACAACTCTTTTAGTTCTTTCTCGTTCATTAAAATCTTAGTGCATGTTCACAAATGCACATAAAAATCCTATTCTATTTATGAGTGCTTACAAACAAATGCATAGGATACCAAAAATTGCCTACTGAATAATATGACGCTGGCATGGCCAGGAAGCGAGCGAAGCTTTAGATGATTGATTGATTGATTGATTGATTTTATTTAGGTATAAAAATGTACATGTACATTTTTTTTTTACTTCTGACCAAAATACAGCATTGATTGACCGCAAATTAATGGCATACAAAACATTACGATTTTAAACTGTCTTAAAATTTATATTTCGCAGCTGATTTTGACGAGAATGCAATGGCCAGTAGAATGAATTCTGGCGGTTCTATCGATCTAAACCGCATTAAAATTGACCCACGGACAGGCGAGAAATTCAGTTTTAACTTGGATATAGTAGCGGCCACGGCGTGGTATGGCCAGGAAGCGAGCCGAGAATTGAGCCACGGACGGGCGAGAAATTCAGTTTTAACGTGGATATACATGTAGTAGCGGCCACTTTCATTCATATTTCGCAACTGATTTTGACGAGAATTCAATGGCCAGTACAATGAATTCTGGCGGTTCTATCGATCTAAACCGCAATGGTCAGTACGGACGGGCGAGAAATTAAGTTTTAACGTGGATATACATGTAGAAGCGGCCACTTTCATTCACGCACTTGCATTCATGCATTTCATCCAATGGGATGAAATGTAAGTGTTTGGTATTGTTGTACTGCACATTACGTCATTGTCGACCAATGAAATCGGTCGTTACTTAACCTACTAAAGATTCCTCCAGAACGGAAGTCGTCCGCACGTTGCCTCGCACGTTGGACGATATTGTTGTCCCGCACGTTGGACGATATTGTTGTCCCGCACGTGGGACGGTGACAACTTTCTGGGTCCGTGTATGTATTTCTTATAGTGATAGTGACGTCATATACACTCACATACACACACGCTCAATTGACGGATTGCGAGGCTTCGCGAAAGGCCTACGGCCTTTCGAGCTTCGCTTGCTATTATATGCCATAGCAGTTCACAATAGAGGACGTCATAGACAATGACAATTTTATCATTTTTTTTATTGAAAATCCAGGAACTGAGACAAGAATAACAAATCAGTGAATTTCCTCGAAATTGATGTGAGAAATATTGCAAATAAAGGATAAGGAACAATACTGCTCATACAGTGTACTATCTAGACTGGCTAGCATGGTCTTAGCCAGGATTTAGAAAAAAATGAGTGTCCCAATGGGTGATTTCTGGGGGTTGGGGTGTCCAAATGACGCCCAGTATTTGAAGACCTATATGAGCATAGTGTGGATGCCAGTCCCTATTGTTTAACCCATTCACCAAGATCAACAGTCCTAAATACTGACAAGGCTGAGCTAAACACACAGTTAACCAAATAATTGCAATCAATTTTTAAAATACAATCATTGAACCTGGGCTTCTTGGCACAAGTGTAGTTGGGATCTTCAATGGATTAGACAATAAATGGTAAAATATCAATAACAACATAATCACAAAGTATGTATCAGTGTACTTATTTATGATTGTGTGTAGTCCACTATATATCATATTCAATGCTGCATCAAGTTTTTAATGATTGCTTTAATCATGATTGGAGAATAACCTTTATCAAAAAATCATATTTCTGTATTTTTTTTCCCTATAAAATCATAATTTCTTGATAAGAAGACAATATAACAATGAATCTAAACTGAAAGAGATGAACCTCCCTATCTCTGATTAAAGTTGGTTGTCCTGAATAAAATTAGAATCTTCAACATATATTAGGCTTCAATATTATAGTACACACAAGAACATGTGGATTAGAATGAGTCGATACTACAGTATAGTATAGATAACAAGTATCCATCACAAGTAATGGAGATGTATGTCAAACACTGAACAGATGGGAGGGGTATTGTTTTTATTCCCAATTATCGCCCACGTTGTGGCTTCCTTTTCTATATGTCTGCTAACCTATTTCCCGGATTTTGCAAGAAAGGGTCCTTTTTATACCTGGTGCTTTACTCAATATGCATGTGTTGTAGCATTAGCAAACGTTAAATGCAATATATTTAGACAGGAGTGTGGCAACATCTGTTTTAAGCAGATGGAAACATAAAATTTAAAGGTCTGTGTATTTACCTTGCAGGAAGAATAGACAGCAAGCTTTTCCAACTTTTTCGTTCTCGGGTAATTCCTAACCTGTGCCTTTTTCTGTGCAATTCTTTGAAGATTGTTTGGTCTGCTCATTTCCCCCGTCGAACCAGCACTAAGACCCGACCGGGTCGTAATATCTGGCGACATTATTGAGTTGCTCATAGTCCAGAGGGCTTTGTTTTGTCCTCTCAGACAAGCTAAATTTAGAGGTCCGTAAGTAAAACAAAAACACCAAATCCGCTAACCTTGATTTTGGTGTTTACTGATGATACTACGAACAGCATGGGTAGTCATAACAAAATATGGATTTAAGTTAATCTATTGTTAGGTATACCAAATGAAATTCATAAGTATGAAATTTTCTTTTCTATAACATATATTCGGAAGCTGGCTCATTTAAAGCATCCCCTTACCAGGCACGCTGTGACGTCATTCAATAGGAACACGTCATTGAGATACCAATCAGAGTGTAATACCAGAGTTTCATTGGCTATTCGACTCATCATTTGTCATAAGCCAATCACATTTGAATATTTCCATAGGCATATTTACTTAAGCTTGTCTCTGAGTGTCACAATCACCAACATTTACTCTGCCAGTCTCTTCAAGAAAACAATTTAAATAAATAAAATGCAAAAAGGATACTGATAGTTTCAAGAAATCTTCATCCATATATCAATACTTAAGAACTATTTTTTGACATAACACTTTCCTTTGATGTTGAGCGAGAAGAACAACCCCTGTAAGCCGGCCATGAATCATGGCATTCTCATCATTTACTTTCTCTGTAATCTTTATGAAATTAATATTTTGCTAAATATAATTCAATTGACATTTTGAATTGGAAACATGCGAAGCTCACGCACACTTGGGAATTGGTGAATACAGAGATATAGATTGTATTGAAGTCCCTGGTGAATATAAGGACCTGTCTAATGATATTGATTGACAAAAATGGAAATAACCTTTTACATGAAAAAAAAAGAAATATTATCTAGCCTAATGCAAAAAAAAAAATTCGTTGCATTGTTTCTAACAAAACTTAGGATGACAACAGGCAGAAACTGTAACAAATGAGGCCACTTTACATCTCCAAATCTTCTATTAATATCATCAGACACAAAAAGGCATCTCTCTGACACGCTATTGACATAATGTTTTCGTTTGTTTTATTTAGAAGTTAAATAAGAAATCCGAGTTGCATATCCTTATTAGAAAACAAATCTAGCCTGTAATGGTCAAATATACACAGAATGTATTTCTTCGAAACGAAAGAAAATAGTTTTCAATATTATTGAGTATAGCCTTCAATTAAACACGTCTGGTAAAAACTGCGAGCTAATTTATATTTATGAAGAACAAAGCATATTTATAGGTTACGAGGAACCCAGTCAACCAACATTCCATAGCCATAGCGGAATAAGGCTTCTTCCAAATAGAGTAAGCCGACAGCTGAAGCGTTCAAATCATATCCCAATAACAACATAGAGTAAATATACGCATATAGTTTATATTTCCATCGATATATCAGTAATTTAATGTAATGTATATCGTTCGGCATGTCAAATCTTTGATAAATTGATGAAAATAAAATACCGATCTGTATGATTTGCATCATGTACATGTGAAAAAAATAACTAATTCTATGAATCAAACGCAGTAAGTGCTACTTTCACAGAAAAAGAGATCTGGGGCTGTAGAGTGCGAACCCAGTACCCAACCCACCACAGAAGATCAGATTTTGACGTGACAAGCAACCTTCCCTCACAATGGCTGGCTATCCGATGGGCAATCAGCCCTTCCCAGGACAGGGTGGACAGCAGGGTGGCTATGGGTATGGCCAAGGGTGGCAGCAGCCCCAGCCAGGAGGGTACGGTCAGTACCCCGGCCAACCACAGGCACAACCGGGACACGGAGCACCCCAGTATGGGTATCAGCAACCAGCACAAGGGGTGTTCCAGGGTGACAGCAATCACTATGGAGCATACGGAAACGAGTTCCACCAGAATGTATTTGCAATTAATGCTGCACAGGTAAGATATGGCACTGATAATGGCATTGAATGATTGATGC
>OZ012696.1:33129803-33224256 GCA_963942565.1 Maea johnstoni
CTACCCTAAAGTTTTTTTGCCAATCCTACTGAAAAATGAACTGTTCCTACCCAAAAATAGCCTCGCCATCTTAAATATCAATTCTCCAACCATTAAATTATCAATTTCTGGATGAACAGAAGTACAATTAATGCATATGAAGACAATTACAACAATACTTTTATTGAAGCCTTTAACTCCAGGGAATCGTGTGAGTTTAAGAATGAAAATGATTTTAAAAAATCATTTAAAAAACCAAACACTTTTCTTTTTTGGCCTCAGCAGGTTTACTTCAATACCAATGCTTAATACATCACAATATGTTACCAGTCTTTTTCCTTGACCACGGTGCCAGCGTTCTGGAGATGGCATGATGCAGTATCAGGAGTTCAGGGAACTCTTGCAGTGCTTGGTTTTCTGGAGACAGATCTTCAGTCAGTACGACGGAGACAATTCTGGCTTCATAGAGGCAGGAGAGCTACAAAACGTTGTCCTCAATAAATTCTGTAAGTACACTCAACCCTACTGACCTAACCTTAGGCTAAGCAGATTTTTCACTTTCTTAGATCTATTCTGTAAAGTATACCAACTCAAAGCTGAGTCTTCTAAAAATTTAGTTCCTTGATTGCTCACTAGGTGGCCTCTATGAGATCGTTCCAATTCCATAACCGCCTAAGGTTCTTACTAATGTGAGTGATCACCTATGGCGCCATCTATGATCAGCCAAAGAAACTTTCACTGAGACTTTCACCGAGAGGAAAAGATAGAGACCTGTACGAGAAAAGCATTATTTGATGAAACCTTAGACGTGGATAGAGTCAAACTTATCTTTTGATTTATGATTTTATGTCTTGTAATTTTTTTTATGTATCATGCCTGTATCAGTTTCAAATTGGTGAGACTTAGTGTTGTGAATCAGTACAAATTTTGAGAAATGATCATCGTTCCACTAGAGTGATCAATGATCAGTTTTTATTTGGAGATGTTTTTCACGCACATTGACCCTGCCCCATGCGCATCCCACATGTGTTGTGCATATTTCATGAAATTTCAGGATAATTCCAGCAGAAAGAAGGTAGAAATAATAATGGAAACACAGAAAGCATATCCTTTAATTAATCATAGGAAAAACAGAAAGTATGCCTTTTAATCATATACAAATAGTCAGAAAAAATTGGTCTTCAAAAATTGGGACTGATCATCAAAATTGGAATTGAAAAATTGAAATCTCCGATTAATTGATTAATCAGGACAACACTAGTGAGACCTAAATATATTTCTCTTTGTGTTTGTAGCTTACAAGCTGTCACAGAAGGCGATGACTTGTATCTTGAAGCGTTACTCCAAGGCGCTAGATGACGGGCGCTGTATGGTTGCTTTTGACGATTTTGTGTCATTATCGGTGCGATTACGCGCGTATACAGGTGAGATAACTTGATTTCCCTTCTGATGCCGAGAGTTCTTTAACCGTTCCAATTATGAGGCGACCTTTGTCCAAAGCACAAGGATGCAAAGATTTTTGAAAACCATCTTAACCCTGTCATGTTGGTACTCATTGGATAGCTCTCGCTGAGTACTCTCAGATGAGTACCCATGTGCCGGGGTTTCAGTCATTTTTCTTTTTTTTTCATCATTTGTATTGGCAAAATTACCCAATAGCAGCATAAGGGTTAAAGCCATCATATCATATCCAGGGCTCGACGCTAACAGTTAACTGCTGGCCCCAGGCCAATAAAAAATTCCCCAAAACAGCTTTGGGCCAGTGAAAACAAACCTCAACTGGTCCTACAGGGACAATGAACATTTGGGGACATTCTTGTTAACAGGTTTCCCCTGAAGAATGTCCCCAAATTCTTTTGCAATAAATGAAGAAAGAATAAATAAAAATAAATGTCAGTGTATTATATGCAATGTTTTTTCCTGTTATGTTAAGAAAGATTTGTAGGACCAGCGAAGATTTTGCAGGACTAGTAGGTCCTAGGTGTTACTGGTCCAACATTCTGAGTTAGGATTGAGGCCTGATATTGATATTTCATTCATGAAACAATAGGTTTTTGATATTTTTAACAATATTACCTGCCTCCCGGGACCTTATTTTGTAAGCACTATCAAGCTGTGGTAAATTCACTCATGAATAGCAAACTTTCTTCAATGGAGACGTCCAGGTAGCAGCTAGGTCAATTGCATAGTATTATGGAGTATCACTTTTACAGATCGTAAACGATACAATACTTTTCCCATTTGATATTGGTATTTTGCGTTGTACCGAGTACTGGTACTACGCCCCATATTTGATCTATTCATTTCAGAAGCTTTTCGTGCCCGTGATCGTCAGAGAGCAGGAGTAGAAACTGGACGCACAGAATTTGGCTACGATGATGTAAGTTACACATTAATCCCCTCATGCATAGATTTTTGAAAACCATCTAAACCCTGTTATGTTGGTATTCATTGGAAAGCTCTCACTGAGCACTCTTAGATGAGTACCCATATGCCAGGGTTTCAGTCATTTTTAAGGATCTTTGCATCATTTTGTATTGGCCAAATTTCTCACCAGCAGCATAAGGGTTAACCTCCTTATGCATAAAGTTTCAACATAAAAATTATCTCTACTGCTACTGTGCTTATGTATTTGAAATAATTCACAAATTGTTATAAAGTATGTGAGGGAGAATTTTTATTGATTTCTAATTAAAACTCAAGGTGGCAGCACTGCATGTACTTCACTAATACCAAGGCAAGTCCCTAGTCCAAAACATTTCTTTTAAAATGTAGATTGCGAAGCTTATCTATAGGTGATAGCACTGCATGTATAACTCTTATTCTAAAGCAAAGGAAATCTAAGACAGGTCTCTAGGTATCAGCATTTCTTGAATATCTAAGATTCCAAAGTTCATCCATAGGTGGCAGCACTGTATTTATAACTTATTCGAAAGCAAATCTAAAGGTGTGGCAGTGCTGCATGTATAGTTAATTTTGAAGCAAATCCTCCCAAAAATACTTCCCTTAGAGAAATGTTATCAAAATTATATTTCTTTAAAAAAGGACATTGCTCTGGTTTGATTAGTGAGTATTGTTTTTCTTGTCCATTTCAGTTTATCCAGTGTACCATGTGTCTTTAGCAAAGCAGAAGAGGAAAAACCATGGCCAAGATCGAAGAATCATCACGCCAACCTTTTATAAACCATTTGATATTAGACGTTAGATATTATTGTCAACCTTGAATTACATGCATACTGTATCTTGCAGTACATTGCCTTGATGCATGCTGTTTGTAAAAGTAATTGAGTAACCTATTAGGATGTCAAACCGGGAGTTTTGGGCCCTATCAAGACCTTGGTCGTAGGGATTGGCACCGGTACTCAATACTCTATACCAAATACCAATATCTAATGGAAAAAAGCACAGCATCAAAAAAGTTGAGTATAGTATCGTATTATTTGAGATTTGAAATATATGTGAAATTGACTTAGTTGGTAACTAGATGTCTCTGCATCAAGGCAGTTTGCTATTTGTTAGCAAAATTCTCAGGCTGACTGTGCTTAATTTAACAAAACAAGGTCCCTGGGAAGGACGTTCAAAAATGTGTTAAAACAGCTGTTAAGATACTGTATCATTATGGATATCAAATTTGTGCAGCCAAAATTTTAAAGGTGCCAATGCCTGTTTAGTTGACCAGAATAGAGTACTTATCAGGATTTGAAATGTAGAATTTGTGTTTGCAGATTTCAGATATTGGAAGGTATTTCCTACCACTACTTTGCATCAACTTATACATTGAACTTGTTTTATTGAACTTACTGGAGGAGTGCATTCAAGCTATATTTGAAGTTTCATAGGGGAAGAACAGCATCTTGATCTTGATTGTAATATTGCAAAAAGTAAAGAGAAAAATGCAACTATTTAGCATGTCTAGCATCATACGTGAGATACTTTCAAGCATGCCTGAAACATACTTTTCCTCCTTTAACTTAATGCTGATACTTAGAATCTCAACCGCGCCCAGACTTGCTACATTTGTATTATTTCTTGTAAATATGATTATTGTACAATTAGTTATATGAGTATAGCTAATAGATTTGTAGGGCCCTACTAGGGCTGAACTTGGATAACATATCATTGTCCATTTTAGATCTGTTCACAAATCAATTACTTCCATTCATATATAGAAATTAGAAAGTATAATACTATTACACTAGTAGGGAGGTTTGTTTGAACAATATATATACATATATATATATATATATATATATATATATATATATATATATATATATATATATATATATATATATATATATATATACACATACATACATATGTGTGTGTATGTATATGTATATGCATGTGTGTGTGTGTGCATATGTTTGTGTATGTGTGTAAACACTGTTTGCTGTGAACCACAATCACAAGCCCTGACTTAGTTTATGTAACTATATTCGTCAGGTCATAGTAAAAATAGCGAAAAATAGCTGCATCTTATTTCATTACATATGAAAAATCCTATTTTTTGTAGGTATTGTCATATTTTACATTTTTTGAAATCAATAAACGCTACTACCCAAAATGAACCTTGCCTAGTTGTTTTAATTGTCTGTTTAAACTGGTGGAAGAGGATTACCAGTCAACTTGAATTTGGAGGGCATTTTTCAATTCTAATATTTTAAGATATGTTCAAATTCTTGTGAAATAATAGAAATCCCCAGGAAGAACTGGGCCAGTTGATAACAAATAAGACATGATTTATACACATCTGCTTGTGGAAGTAAGCAAGAAATTCTATCTCCTACCATACTTGCTGAATATTGCAAACATCAATTTCTCTCAGAGCTGTAAAGTTACCATAAATTTAAAAACGTGATTTAAGAGCCAAAGACATGAAGCCATTCAGGATCCTACAGAATGTCATGGTTTAGCATTTATTGATACTATTAAGACATTTACTGGGACCTTAGTTAATCATTTTGATATTATGTTGCAATTATGTAACTTTTATTAAGATACTTTGATGATACTGCTTGATTCTAAATGTCAATTTTATTCCATAAATCACATGTTCCTATCAAAATTACCTCAGCAGAGATTTATAGAATTGGATATCATGACTTAGGGATTCAGTCCCATGATATTGTCACATTGACTCAGTTTCAAGTGAAGTGTACTATTGCAAATGTTTGATTGATTATTTAGTGTTCATTTCATCCGCTAGATGGGGCGGCGCTCAGTGGCTGCAGACAGTAGCATTCCATCGCTTAGCCACAAGAAGCTGCCCTTAGCGGCATAGCTGAAAGGTATTAGCTTTCTAGTCTTTCTTTCTCCGTATTTCCGTAAGCTTCGGATGTCGTTATCATGCAGACTGACTAAAATGTATTTACACTCGTGTGTTATTGTTAGGTACGAATATGTATTAGATATTACAGCTATGGCGCACACATATCAGTTGAGAAATACTACCGTAGTACACACCATGCAACATTTCATTGTCACATTGATCTAGAGTAGTTCAATAACCAGATAGGGCCCCGTTGAAAGAGGTACTGGGAGGACAGTACAATTACAGAGAAGGGGGAGGCAAGTGTTGCGGCAAGGCGCTTAAGGCCGCAGGAGGAGTAGAAGTTGTCGATGTAATAAGGATCCGTGCGCCCAAAAAGTGAGTGGCGGGCGCACGGATCCAAGCCCAAAGTGCAGGTGGAAGGTACATGGGATTGGATAGGGCACTGATCAGCACGTAGAGATGTGTGAAAGGGCAGATAGAAGGTAAATGGGTGGGAGTTGCATAAAGTAATAGTCATGTGCCGCAAGTGTGCATGAAAGTGACAATACCAACGTCATAGGGAATTTAATGGAACATTTCCTTCATCAACAGATATAAATTAATACTTACACCCATTAAACTTCACAGAGCTCAATTTTTATATGAAGGCTAGGCATTACTTACATTCATTAAACTATAGATTTTCTCGAAGAAATTCCTAACTTCACAACTGTGGAAATGTTTATTATAACCAGGGAATTTCATACACTAATCAAATCGGGCCTTATAGCGAACGCCAATTCAGGCAGACCTTCTCTCTGGGATCAGTGGATTTGACCAACAATTCATTTTAGTAAAGTGAAATAAAAATAATAAAAATATAGACATCGTTATTTGGAGTAGGAAATGTTTCAAAGTGCCAGACGAAGGACTGGGCTGGAAAAGATGATGCTAGTTGCGGTCAGATGGATTCGAACCCGCAACCTCTTGCCCTGCAGGCAGGCGCTCTAGCCACTAAGCTACGGCGCCATCTGTATGACAGCTAGATTTGAAAAGAGAGCTATATTGATGAAATCCCGTAACTCTATTTTGGGTCGTTCCTTGCATTCCGAGTTTAGTCCTGTCATTTTAATACGTGACTGAATACCGGAGTAAATCTTTGAAAAAGACCGCCAGGCCACTTTTATCAATGACCCCACATATTTACATAAGGCCCGAAACTGATTATGACCTACCTACCTCATGCGAGCCAGTAAAATAGCCAAATCAAATCTGGCGCCTGTTATCTAACTACTCCAAACCGGCTCGGGATAGCCGGAATGACGTTAGAACCCAATAAGGGGCGCCAAAATAGCTGAAAAATTGTATTTGATCTTTTAGTCTAATGCCTTTTCAAATAGATAAAGAATAATGATTATATCAATACGCCTTTACATGTCGTTAACTTTATGGCATCGCCAGTTTCGCAATCCAATTTTCCTAGTGTTATGAACTTCCTATCCTGGGGTTCAATTAGTTACATTTGCCGCCGTTTCACTTTGTGGGGGCGCTACGCGCTGCATGAACATTAGCGTCAAGCCTATATATACGGTTGCAGGAGATTTCGTAACCAAACATCTTCGTCACCAAACTCGTTCGTACCCAAGAGATTTCGTCACCACATTTTCGTACCCAAAGTAAATTGTTTGAATTAGATAATGGCCAATAAATCACGTATTTTATAATTGAAGTCAGGTATAGATAGATGGAAAATAAGGAATTTGTTGGGGTTGGGGAAAATTGTGTTCTTTACTTCTTGACAATCTTGTGTACGAAGTTAGCGGTCGATTTTCCATTCTTTCCATCTAGCTTTCGTTTCAATTGATAATATCGGCGAATTTCAGCCACGGTGTGTCTTGAATTAAGAGGGTGTGTGAGTTTTGATCGCTATTTTCGGAAGATTTCGGCAACCATCAGCCAACGAAAATCGTAATTAATAAAAAAGTGTCCGATATTTGCGAGACTTTGATAGATGGTTTTATTATGCAATGGTAACGAAATCTCTTGGGTGCGAAGCTACTTGGGTACGAACCAGTTTGGGTACGAACCAGTTTGGTTACGAACGTGTTTGGTTACGAAGTCTCCTGATTTCATATATACTTCAGCATGATTTGGCTACATAGCCGGTGTATTGTTAATGTTTATATGTATACATATATCTTACATATTTCTTATAATGTAATTAATCATTGGTAATAGAAATTTTATTGGTGCAAACAAATATAATATATGGCTGGTACTTGATTGAATAGTGGGTATTGTATGAACAATATTTTTTTGTCATGGCAGATGTTTAATTTGTTTATCACCTCGCAGAGTTCATGTTGTGTACACAATTTTATATGCTGGTGTCTTAACCCATTAATGCTCAGAGCGGCCAAAAAAGGCCTGATGATTTTGAATATATTTTACTTACAAAAGCATTTTCTTGAAAAAAATTGAAGGAGAAATGTTTATCAGAAGCTAAACAACAACTCTCCCTCTAATTATTTTTGAACTTTCGCTTTATTCAAAAGTTATTTTCAAAAATATGAGAGAAGCAGACGATACTTTCAAGAGAAAGTCTGAGTGCTAATGGGTTAAAAACAGGGTTGGAGGCCAGAAGACGTCATATAAAAGACATACTCACATAGTTAAGAATGACCTTATACCGTTGGGAAGGGAATAGTGCTGGGCAAATTTCAGTTTGATTAATCGATTATAATCTATTTTTGTCAATATTGATATGCCTGCTTGCCAGTGTGGCTTATTACCCCTAAATTTTGAATGATAAATGGACAGGAAATCATATTTCAATGTCATTACTTTCATCTTTTACTTAACTTGCATGGTTTTCATGGTAAATAAGGCCCCTTTTGAATGGAGACTTTGACCATGTTCGCAGAGATCCTTTTTGAAAGTGATCATTTTTTTGTTTTAATGATTGACCAATCAGAAATCATGGCAAATGAATGATTAATCGATTATATTGATCAATCATCCCATCACGAGTAGGCAAGGGTCATGGGAGCACTTCATAGTAATACATAGTGCAATACTGGCCATTTGACTGTGTAATTTGTATGAATAAAATTTCATTGGTCTCTATTTTTCAGTGGGTAAATTTGCATAAAAATGCCTTTACTAGAGGCAAGAATGACATAATTCCAAGTGTCTAACCAGGGATTCCGAGAACGGGATCGAATTCAAGATGGCAGCCTCTTCAGCCAACCAGAACCAATCACCGGATCTTTTGGCCATTCAAACCAGATCACTTTCTGACCAAGATCCTCATGAGATATTCAAACCGGCACTGATTCCCAAACTCAATGCAAAACGATTTTATGGCTATTTTTCACTTACTGATTGGAAGGTAAGTATTAAGACCTGAAGTAGACATATTTTTGCCTGATAATAATTTTAGAATAAGCAAATTGATGTGGGGGGGGGGGGGGGGGGGTTAAAAGTATTTGCATCCCCCAATTCTCTATTCTCTGAGCAGTTGTTAGGCAGGTCTAGTCAATAAGGCCTAACCAATACAGGTAAACCATTGTAGAGGGCCTGTCCTGATGGCCGTGTGGTGTGGTCCAAGGCGTTGCCACTGACTGCTTGCTGTCTCTCAACACGGAGGGCCTGCCCTGATGGCCGTGTGGTGTGGTCCAAGGCGTTGCCACTGACTGCTTGCTGTCCCTCAACACTGAGGGCCTGTCCTGATGGCCGTGTGGTGTGGTCCAAGGCGTTGCCCCTGACTGCTTGCTGTCTCTCACCACTGAGGGCCTGCCCTGATGGCCGTGTGGTGTGGTCCAAGGCGTTGCCACTGACTGCTTGCTGTCTTGCACCACCGCCTACGTACCAATCCCAGCTGGGGCATGACGGAAAGTGACTTGGGCTTAGGCGGTGGTTTTCACCTGGTACTCTGGTTTGTTCCACCACTTACAACTGGCTAGTCATGACCAGGGTTGGCAAGTTACGCCAAAGGACGGTTTTTACCTTGTCAGAAACCTGTTTCTGGCGTCCTGTCAGAAATAGGTTTCTGGCATTTATGGCACTTATTTCGCCAGAAACAGTATGACATAAAACACAAAACATAAGATTAGTTTTCTTTCCCCATCAAAATAGTCAAAATACAGCTAGGAAATGCATATTAGTGTTAAATCATATCTCTAGAGTTTCTGGCACTGTCCTGCCAGAAATAGGTTTCTGGCAGCGAAAACTCAACCCTGGTCATGACAGCCTCAATATGGCAGAAAATGAGATGATAAACAAAATTCAAAATTCCTTAATCTTTGTAGAGAAGGTAAACAATTCCGGAGCACAGTTTTATGAGCTCTTCAGGGCTTGTAAAAACAACATCAGCTTATTTATATGGAGTAGATAGTAAGATAGTGCTGGTAATATATTTGGGAAGTTAAATAAGAAAGAATGAACATTATTGGGAAGGCTTCCAAAGTTTAATACAGGTATAAGGAAGATAAATATCAAGAAAGACATTAGCTGCACAGGCCATTATTTTGCAATTGTACTACCGTAAATTCTGGGAAATTTAGACATTCAAATTTCATAGCTCATTCCAAAGGCATGGTGCATAGACACTGAAGGCTCTGTCACTAAACCTTTTCAGATAAGTGTGTGGTATCTTTGACAAGTTTTGAGCGTTTGTTCTTAGATTCCTTTTATTTTCTAGGATATTCTGCTGAATCATCTCCATGGAGACGAGTCATTAGCTGGAGAAGATGACAGTGTCCCTAGAGTCCCGAGGTCATCCTTCAAGAAGATAGACTTAAGTGGCTGTGATATGGTCACAGATGTAGTCTTCCATCATCTACTACAATACAAGGTTAGTGTAGAGTCTAACAGTATGTGTGCAGGGGCGAATCCAGGATTTTCTAAGGGTGGGGGGGGCGGGGGAGGGTCACACCTAGTGTTGCGGTTAACCACCAGGCGGTGGAAGGTATAAGTTCATGGGTTGCCCACTTGTCGAGCCACTTACCAAGTTGTTCATGTCCAAAAGGTGGTATTTGTGTCAGTTATAAAACAAATATTTACTTAGATTATTGTAAGTTTAATTCATTCATTCTTTATATAAAAACAAATTGCAATTCAAAACTGGATGGAACAGTAGTGGAAAACACAATTATGTTCTCAAATTTTACCACTGGTGGCATGGTGGTGCAAAGGGTATCGCATGAAATGGGGTGGGGAGGGGAGGGGTTCCCCTGGACCCCCCCCCCCCCCTCCCCAAATCCTCCCCTGTCTAAGGCTGCCTCATAGGCCCTTGACAGGTAAAATTACTATGTTTTAGACATAGTCTTTGCCAGGATTTTGAAAGTGGGTATCATAAAATCTTTGGCCAGCGACTATTCTTTGGGCATCCATGCATAAAATCTCCATTTTACAACCATGAGGAGACAGTTGCTTATTGAGAAGCTGAATAATACCTTTAGGTAATGTGCTAACATTCCCACAGATAACATTTTGTACTCTTTTTCTAGGAGTTTTTCCATGAGGTGACCGATGTTCTGCTGTGTGATTGTCGTTACGTAACAGATGCAGGAATTCATTGGCTGCTTCAGCTTCTGGACAATGGCGACAAAACTACAAAGAGAAAGGTTTGAAATATTTTATGTACCATAAATTCTCAAAAATTTAGACCACCCTAGGAATTTGGGCCACTATAATTATCTTGGAAAATAATTATTGGAAAATCTTGGCTAACCTTGATCTATCTGGTAGTCATTTATAGTCAATTTCCATATATTCTGTAAGAGAAAAGTGTCAGGTGCTTAAATTTTGTTGAAATGAGTTATACATGTATTTATCTCAAAGTATCTTTAAGAATCGAAAAATAAATTATAAGTTGCCTTTTGAAAACAAACAGGTCTTTTAAGCTTTTTGAACAAGGTTTAATTTGACAGTTAACCCTTCCAATGCTAAGGCTACTTTCGTCCAAGGCACAATGATGCAAAAAATATTGAAAACCATCTAAACCCTGTCCTGTTGGCATTTATTGGATAGGTTTCACTGAGTAATCTGAGATGAGTACCCATATGTCAGGGTTTCATTCATTTTCCAGCATCTATGAGCTTAATAGTCAAAATGGTGGTGTGCTCATGAGTTGATCGCCCTCTTTGAGGGCAGCTCTAATTTACTGGCTGCCATATTACATGTATATACAATGTCTTATAAATCACAAAAAGTATAGATTTAGCTGTAACAGGTAAACTTATGCACTTTTTTACAGATCTTCCTGGATGGTTGCCCTCTCATCAGCCAGTTCTCCAGTGCTGCCCTCTGGAATCAAAATATGGAAGTTCATCCTCTCAGGGTGCCAGCTGCCTTTTATGATGAAACTGCTACTAGTTCTGATTCTCACCACCAGGAGGCTCTGTTAGTCATTCGACCTGCCACAGAATCTGCCAATGGTGTGTTAGAATACCTGTTTGAGAAGACACCTGTAAAGGTTGGTGCAGGTGCAAGATTTGCTTCAAATTCTGAGCAGCAAGATTTCGGGACATTCCGTGGCCTGGAAATTGAAACATCACACGTAAGTTTTTTTGTATTACAGAATATTTCACCCCAAATTGTATATGATCAACATTGACAAGTATATAACCTTAAAGATAACTTTAACACTAACAAGTGGTACATCGCTATGTTTCTCTGTCAGCTTTATCAAAAATTTTATTTTCAAAAAGATTGTTTATCTTTAAATATGAAAATGGCACAATCTTTCTCATCATTCAAGAGACAATATCTCGAAGAAAAATTTTCAATCCTGTTGCGTGAAGCAGGAAAGGTATAGTTATCATTATTATTATTATCATTATTATTATTATTATTATCATTATTGTTATTATTGTCATTATTATCATTATTATTATTATTATCATTATTATTATATATTATAATTATTATTATTATTGTCCTTATTATCATTATTGATAAAAACATTTTTAATATACACTGATTGCGCTTTGGGGAATGTGCTTATTTACCAAATTACCGTATTCTTCCGATTAAGCGCACGGTGCAGGTAGAGGTTGGGAAATTTATCTGAAGTAGGGGTGTTGGCGATCTTACGTTTTACCGCACACCTCAATGATTGCCGATCGGAGAGTATTGGCCGTTATTGCACCTTTGCGCTCTTGCTGTTCATGTTGCTTAGACGTTTGCAGCTACAATCCCGCATGTGAAAAGATTGTTAATTGGTCAATAGTACAATCATGCGGTGAATATGAACAGTGAGCGCGAATGAACTGCTGAAAATGCGGAATTTAGCGCTGGTTTGCAGACACGGCAAGATGAAAGGTATGTGATTTAGCTTTTCTTACTTCTTCAGGGGGAAGTGTTACAAGTTTTTCATGACATTTGCGCTGACCCCTCTAACCATGAAAAATAGGCCCTGTGCTCTTTATATTTGGGCATGTGGGCTTAATCAGAAGAATACGGTATGTTACAAATGCATTTTATTATGGCATAACAGGGAAAGTTGCCTTGTACCTTTGAATAAATTTTCCTCATCAATTTGTATTATTTTTAGTTATGATTAATGAAATATATTTTCTTTTCAGCCAGCTTTAGACATTCTTACTCCACCCAATCCGGCACAGGTTCTCATAACCTTTGATCTGTCAGGTGATCCTCAGGTTGCCAAGGAACACATAGCAACAGTTGTCGTGGATACTGCATGCAAGGTATCATTTATGAATAATATATCTGAACATTAAATATGGGCCTTGAATTTCATTTATTTTATTCTAGTTTACACTAGTCTTAGCCTGCATTTGGAAACTGGGTGCCCAAAATTGGAAATGGGGAAAGTTTTGAATATACTCAGATTGAAATAAGGCATACTATCCTTATACAATACTAGTTGCATTGGAATAATGGAATTATGAAAAACTTCAATCCTATGTTTGAAATCAACATTTTAAGGAATCATTCACAAAAATATCTGCCATCTCTTATTTCTTTTTCCAGCATACCCTTTTTCAAGCACGCAATAAGTCCCAAGATACCGATGCCCTACCTCAAGTATATTGCACACAATTCATCATAATTGGACTCACTACTGACTCAAAAGAGGGTGCTCTCGAAAACATGGATGTATTCCACCCTGTCAACATCTTAAAGGAATTCAGAGCTTTAGAAAAAATCAATGCAGTTATTGACAATTTTGAACGGTAAGTTGGGCTCCAACCTTAGTGGTAATAGTTATAATAATAATAATAATAATAATAATAATAATAATAATAATAATAATAAAAATAATAATAATAATAATGATAATAATAGTAATAATAATGATAATAATAATAATAATAATAAGGATAATAATGATAATAATCCTAATGATAATAATCCTAATGATAATGATAATAATATAATAGTAATAATAATATGAGAATAATAATAATAATAATAATGATAATAATAATAATAATGATGATAATAATAATAATAATAATAATAATGATAATAATAATAATATTAACAACAATAATAATGATAATAATAGTAATGGTAATAATGATAATAATGACTGATAATAATAATAATAATAATAATAATAATAATAATAATAATAATAATAATAATAATAATGATATCATCATAATCCTAATGCTTTGTCTTTTTGTTGTGATTTCAGACAAAAGAATAAGCTGGACTTTCTTGGTCAACAGGAGTATGCACATGCTCTCAGGACACAGGAAAACCTCCAGTTCCTCCTTAACTCTAGAGAACATTCATATCTTACCACTCTGAATATAGCGCAGGACAACAGTGCGAGACAAGATATATGGAAGAAAATCATTGCAAACCTAGGAAAACATTTTGGGATGAATGCCCATGTTCACTCTATTTATAAAGAAGAGAGTCTTGGTTTACTGAATAACAGGACTGAACATATCATTCCACTTCAACATGTCCAGGCTGAATTGAGTTATTCTCAATTTGAAGAGATTTTTAAATTTTCACATTTTCAAGGCCTTGGATTGCTGTGCGAGTTTGGGGAAGAACTGGTAGGCGTTCGGGATCTCCAATGGCTGCTCAGTGTTTTCGAAGAATTATCTAACCCGACACGTAAAACTGAAGAGTTGCAGGTTCCCTGTGTCCTTCCCGGAACGCCATATTGGTTGGAGGCGGATCTGCAGAAAATTCTCCTTGAGAAAGCGAGTGCTTCAGAAACTGGTGCCTTGCTCACTCTCTTGCTTGGTTCTGGTTGCCTGCTTCAGGTGCCTTGTCTCAGGGTCAGTCCCGGTGATGAAAAGGTGGTGTATATCTTGCCGAGGGATCTCAAAGGACCGCCACAGCCACTAGTAAGTACATGGGCAAAGAAGGCGTTCTGGCTTTCTCTTTTGTTTTGTTTATTGAGTTATTGACTTTGCAAGAACTATAATTCTCTTGACTACAGAACCAAGCTTTTTATATCCGAATGCTACCTTTGCGCCCATAAGATAAACGAAACACAAACCGTATTCTTCCAATTAAGCGCACATGCCCAAATAAGCACACAGGGCCTATTTTTCATGGTTAGAGGGGGAATGACCAGCGCAAATGTCACAAAAAAACTTGTAAAACTTCCCCCCAGAACGGTACCCATGATCATTGAACCATTATACTTGGTTGTTAAAATTACCGTATTCACTGTTGACTGCACAGACCCCAAAAAAGCGCACCCTTGTCTGTAAAATTTCAGAAGGGGCAAGCCTTCTGAACTTTCCGAAAACTGTCCTGTCTTTTTTTGGTGTTATCTTTTGAACCAGAGCACTTTAAGAAAACTATCTGCAGGAAAAATGTTTATCAGAACCTAACCAACAACTCTCCTTCTTATGTTTTGTGATTTAATGCTTAATTCCAAAAATGTCAGAGATCCAGACAACATTAACCAAAACAATCTTTGGCGATGAATGGGTTAAACAGACTTATTTTCTTACCCTCTTTTCAGCCAGATTTCACTGATCCTGCCAAGGCTCTAGATCATGTTGTGACTGTGGAGAAGAGATGGAATATTCCGATGGGATGCCCCGCCCACTTGATGCAAAGGATTCTGGGAGAATGCGTACTACGACAAACGCCGGTCATGCTGTGGACGGATGGTCTATTACAACATCATGGCTCCGTGGAGGTTCTACTGCAAAGAGAGAACCAGCCTACAGGTACATTAACGTTAGTTTAGGTCAGTCCAAGTTGATTTTTGGTCTTACGGATTCGTCAACCGATTTTTGTGCTATTTAAAAAAATAAATCCCAGAATTTCTAATACAATTTCGGGCCGACGTAATTCTAACGACCCTCTATGAATATTAGCTATTGTAATATACAGGCTTGTCCTACTTTGATCAGGTATTAAAGGAATTGATTGTGGGTCACAGGTACATATGGGCATACCAGTGATACCAGTGCCAGTGGCCCAGTCCTGGTAGACTGGACCTGATACTGGTACACTGGTGTCTTTATTTTCCAGGGCTTGAACACGGTGTAAAGAAATATGAAATAAAAGTCCTTTTTTTTATCTTTTCAGGGGAGTCATTCATTACAGTTACATGCAGGATGGCCGCCGGATTGGCCAATGAAGAGAAGACGAGAGGGATAACAAGGTACCTTACAGGTTACCTATGGAGTGTCGCGCACATCTACGCTGATATTGTCGACTATTGCTGCCAGCGAGCAGGGACTGTGGTCACAAGTGAACAATCCCAGGGTGCACCAGGTATGGCCGCTTAGTTTTCTAATTACCATATTCATTCAAAAAATCACACGCATCCCTATTAACTGGACCCCCTCTACTTTCTAAAAAATGGTAGAAGGGCCACGCCAGCGGACATTATTTTCTGGCCTTCTGAACCTCCCCCCTTTCGTTACCTTTACATGTAGTACCGGTACAGACTGTATAGTGTCTTTTTTTCCAGAGCTTGAGCACTTTGTGCTATCAGTCTTCCACTGGTCAGTCAGTCCTTGGCACGCCATCGCTCAGTTGGGCAGCCCAACTTCCGATCGGAATATATACTTGTAATACATTTTAATGCATTTCATTATTTCGTTTCATCAGCCAATGCGTCTATATGCTCGAGTCATGAGTGGGACTCGGGGAAGTTCAGTGTATGCACTGTCTGTGGGGGATGTTCGGAGAGAGGAAGGTCATGTGACTTCTACGGAATACCAGGAGAGTTGATGCACCAGTGCCCATGTGATCCAGAAACTCAATGTTGTTTTGAATGCGGAATTTGCAAGACTTGTGCTAGTGCATTGTGGGTAAGTTTTCAGGCCAAGAGAAGATTATCAATGTATTTTTTGCCATAGTATTTCATTTTAAACCATACATGCCTGTAGCACCCAAAAACATCTTGCCTATTTTGGGGATATCTTTTTGACCAGAAACTATTTCAAGAAGAAATTCTTTTGTGAAAGTATGCTGGATTCCAAAAGCATCTACAAACGTTTCATAAATCCAGACAACATTTGTCAAAAAGATGTATGAATTGTTTTTTTTCCAAAAGCAGCTTAAGAAGAAAAATTCTTCTGGTTTCCTCCTTGTTTAACTGAAATGAAATCTGGTGATCAAAACAAATTTATCCTGACAGAAATCTTCATTTTGGAGATGTACAAATCATTGTTAATTTATCTGTCTGTTTCAGAGAATGCGCTCAAGACTGCGACCTAGCACTGCTGTGGCGGACATCTTTTTTGAGGAGTGTGAAGAAAACAGTTCAAACAACAATTCCGATTTGCATTCTGATGATGATAGGGACAGCAAACCAGACCTCCTTGTGAGGACACCCACTTTTGATTTTGACCCGGTCATCTTAAACGACTTGACGGTCACAGCTTTGGGCAACTATAGAACCCTTAGATTAAGTCTCTTTAGTGACATGTAAGTAAACAAGTTCTGAGAGAATTTTCACCAAACTCGAGACAATTAAATACATGGTCATTTATTCATTTTCCAAGTAATATTCCCATTTGCATCTGAAATACCCAGTTGTTTACTTACTTAGAACATGACTTTTGAAATTAATTGATATTGGTCAAATACCTGTACATAGTTATTCAAATCAGAGAAATTTATCAGTTTTCATAGGGAGGTATTTGTGGTCAAGCACTTCATGATATTTTTGCTACTTAACTCTGGAATGAATTGGTTATTACACTTTGCCATTGTGTCAAGTTCCATTCATTCACATACAAAAAAGCTCTCCTTATATGTCTAAGCCACCCCTATAAAAGGGGGTGGCGAACCTTTTTTTGAAAAATAATCCTATTCCTGTTTTTTCAGGGAGCGGTTTCATATTTTCCCCGGCGTACCATTCGCTGCTTCCTTCATTGATCCGCAAAAGGCCTCTAATGGTTTGATCCTTCCCGAGGATCATGTGGTGAAAAATTCCAGGGATTCTGTCACTATTCGCCTACGAGATACTCCGGCAAAATCAGAGGTGAGATAAAATCATTTTTCTAGAAATTGGAAATCTGAGTTGATATGAATATTATCATTTTATTTTGCAGTCACGAGACATTCAGGCATGGCAAAAGTTGGATAAATGATTTGGTCAGAGACATTTTTCTAGAAATCAGAAATCTGAATTGATTTTAATATAATTATTTGACTTTTCAGTCACGAGACATTCCAGCATGTCATTAGTTGGATAAATGATTTGGTCTTAAACATTTTTCTAGAAATTGGAAATCTGAGTTGATTTGTATATTATTATTTGAGACATTCCGGCATGACATTAGTTATATAAATGATTTGGTCAGAGACATTTTTCTAGAAATCAGAAATCTGAATCTATTTGAATATTGTTATTTTACTTTTCAGTCACAAGACATTCAGGCATGACAACAATCATTATAAATGATTTGATCACATATGATCTCCTGGGAATTAATTGGAAATATCAGACTATTTGAATGTTGTTATTTTACTAAATATTATTATGAATGGATTAAATCATTTAAAAATATTTTTTGTGATGTCGACTTTTCAAATTGATCCTACATGATTTTATTCAATAGGAATTGAATGGCACATAAGTACTCAGTCAACCAAGTTCAGAAATCTTGCAATATCTGGACAACATGGTGAATATATAATATAAAAGGGATAATGTGTATATGAATAAGCTGCAAGTCCTTCCTATTATGTGTTTATGCATGTGTGTGTATGTGTATGTATGCATGCTTGTGTTCATGTGGGTCTCTGCTGGTGTGTGTGTGTGTGTGTATGTCTGTGTCTGTGCGATTGACTCATTGAATAGGGAAATATATGAAGATATTTAAGATAATCTTGGGAGCTGTCCACTTAAACTTCTATTTGAACCAAACACACAAATTCATCATGGTCCAAAATATATTTTTGCCTATTGTTATGTCAGTAATTATTATGAAACTTTTTCTCAGATTCCTGAAAGTTCGCAGCCCCATCCTCTCAGCGAGCAGGGCACACAGAACTTCCATGTTCAGGCCATATCTCTGCTATCCTTCAATCAAGCTACTGGAGAGATACGGTGAGTGGATACTCTATAACTGGTATTTTTGACATGCATTTAATAGCCCCAAAATAACATCCTTCAAATAAATAACTGTATAGTAATAAATATATAGTTTGAATGCGTGAATTTAAAGTGGCACAAATACCCTCCAGCAGGACTGTAAAGCAAAATCTTAAGCACTAAATTAAAGCTGTATACTGTAGGTCTTGGTCAATGCATCCATTGCTAAGGCTACTTTTGTCCAGGGCACACGACTGCAATATAGTTATCCTTATACTTTAACCCTTATGATGCCGAGTCTACTTTTACCAAGGCACAATATTGAAAAAAAATTAATCACCTTAAACCCTGTCATGTTGGTATTCATTTAAAAAAGCTCTTGCCAACAATGTGCTAGAGTTCCCTTCTTTTTTCAACTTTTTTCAAATAATTTTGTTTTGTCCAGATTTGCCAGCAGCAGCAAAAGGGTTAGAATATATTTTCCTAACTCTGTCATGTTAGTATTCATTTCAAAGCTTTTTCCGAGTGCTATCAGATGGATAACAACATGCCAGGATTTTAGTCAATTTTCAGCTTTTTTGCATAATTTTATTTTGAATAAATTAGCCACCAGGGGTAGGTCTTAGTGACAAATTACTTTCTGTTTCTATTATACTAAAAAAAACTTTAGAATTAAGCAGTAATTCACAAAATATTTGAAGGAGAGTTGTGAACTTTGATCGACATTTCTACTTAGAATATTTTCTTAAAACAGGATTTTCTAAGAAAGTCAGAAAATAGTCAGGCTTGTTACAATTAAGCTTGAATTTGTTAATACTGGTATAATTTATTTGCCATGCAAAAGGATTATAGTGTGTGTCAAAAGTTTGGGCATTGGTTAAATTCCTCCCAAATTTAACAGTATTAAGGGGTACATTGTAATTTTAATTTTCATAAAAAAATGTTCATTTCAATTTTTGCATTTACAATATTTCATCATTCAAACATAGAAACTTTTGGAATTTCAACTTGCTATGATGGCCAATTAAGTAATTCCAGACAAAAAGGTAGTGTCTTGAGTTAGAACTTTTGAGGTTTTTAGTGTGTAAATGATACCCAGATGCCCTGCTGGATAGGACACTGTTGATGGGTATGACAGGACTTCATATTTGTGTTGTAAATTTTGCAGAGTTTGGGAAGATGAGCTGCAGAAGAGCACACAAAGCTACTGGGGATTTATTGTAGGGGCTCGACCTGTCGATCAAATCTTCAAAATACCATTTGGTAAGTCTCTCATTTTCATATCATACGGTATTCCTCCAATTAAGTGCACATACTCCAAATTAGTGCACCCCAGGATCTTAGCCAGGATTTTAGAAATGCCTGTCCAAAACAGCAATTCCAAAATTTCTGCCCGTCCAGATTTGGCTATCCAGCTACTTCAAATCCTTATACCAAGTACATTTAATAGCATTTTATGTCAAAAAGGGTGATATACAGTTCAGCCATGTCCTAGAAGATGGTTTGTTGGGAAAAGATTTGGTTATTACCCCAAGAAGTGAAAATTAAAAATTCTTCCTAGAAATGTTTGCCTGTCCAAAATGGAGGTTTTCAGGAAAGTCAGGCTGGACGGGACCTGGCACACTCAAGCTAATAGCAATTAACTGCTTAACGCCAAGTCACTGGCAACTTTCTCACTTTCCCTGAGCCGGATTTGAACCCAGGCAGTGATGAGAGAAAGTGAGAACTGAGAAGTCAGTAGCAATGTCTTTTGTGTATCATACCAAGTCCGTTGCCCCGAGTAAATCTTAAAATTTCAATTTTAAGAATTTGAATTAAATTTTATTTTATTAGAAATTTCATTTTTTAAATTTATAATTATCTATTTCAGATCTGGATTACAGAGAGAATGAGACAGGACCTGCCATCATGATAGGTGTGATGAGCGCCAACTTTGACTTTACAAATGCACAAAAATACCAAGAGGAATGCCTTGTTATTGAAGTTCCAAAGAATGACGAACGGGAAAGAGTTCGACTAGAAATAAGAGGAAAAATCTCACCTGACGATGAAAAACAATCGGTGAAATTAGAGCTGAAAGGGTCACAAAATGTGAGTCATCATCATTATCATTATTTTTATTATCATTATCATTATTATTATTATTATTATTATTATTATTATTATTGTTATTATAATTATTATTATTACAATTATTATCATTATCATTTTTATTAACATTATTATTATTATCATTATTATTACAATTATCATTATTATTATTATTATTATTATTATTATTATTATTATCATTTTTATTAACATTATTATTATTATCATTATTATTACAATTATTATTATTATTATTATTATTATCATCGTCGTCATTATCCTCATCATCATTGGTGGTGGTAGTAGAAGTAGTATAAGTAGAAGTAGTAGTAGTAGTAGTAGTAGTAGTAGTAGTAGTAGTAGTAGTAGTAGTAGTAGTAGTAGTAGTAGTAGTGGTGGTGGTTTTGATTTGATTTGATTTTTATTCGGTCTAGTACAATGTGTATTACATAGCATTTGGCATACAAAAAAATATTATATATAAAGATGACTAGTTGGAGTGTCATTAACTGCTATGCAATAGAAATCTAACCAGACACAGGATATATACACTAAAAGTTATAAACTTATTTCCATAGTGGTCCCAGTCTGCCCAGAGTCCAATGGCATCACATGTAATGATCAACCTCACTGCTCAAGATTGACATAACAACAATATATCATATAGTATAATACAAACATTCAGACTAGAATTGATAAATTTCTTTTTTTTTCTTATGAATCAGAGAGGATTGACATGAAATGTTTTTTGCATCTCACTTTAAAAAGAGATTTACTGAACGTAGTCTGGATCTCATCTGGCAAAGAGTTCCAGATTTTGGCACCTATGTAGTGGAAGGACTTCATACCATATGAACCAGCCTTTGGTAAAATCAAAGCATTAATACTGTGTCTGGTGTAATAGTGGTGGGATTCATTTACTCTTTCAAAAACCTGAAGATACTCTGGGGCCTGTTCATCGATGCAGTTAAATACATGGCTTGTGGCCAGATATTTTATTCAGTTTTCAATGCTCATCCACTTAACCTCATTGAAGTTGTTGGTGTTATTGGCAGTAGCAGTTGCAGTAGCAGCAGTAATAGTAGTACTAGTAGTAGTAGCAGCAGCAGCAGCAGTAGCAGCAGCAGCAGCAGTAGCAGCAGCAGTAGCAGCAGCAGCAGCAGTAGTAGTAGTAGTAGTAGTGGGGGTGGTGGTAGTAGCAGTAGTATTAGTGGCAGTAGCAGTAGCAACAGTAATAGTAGTAGTAGTAGTAGTAGTAGTAGTAGTAGTAGTAGTAGTAGCAGTAGTAGTAGTAGTAGTAGTAGTAGTAGTAGTAGTAGTAGTAGTAGTAGTAGTAGTAGTAGTAGTAGTAGTAGTAGTAGTAGAAGAAGTAGTAGTAGTAGTGGTGGTGGTAGCAGTAGAAGTAGTAGTAGTAGTAGTAGTAGTAGTAGTAGTAGTAGTAGTAGTAGTAGTAGTAGTAGTAGTAATAGTACAGGTGAACTTGGATATGACGGACCACTATACGACGGATTTTTGCATATGACGGACGATATGCTTGGTCCCAGTCCGATGCATATCAAGTATTCGTCATATGTATACGACGGATTTTGCATATGACGGACCAATTTTCCTGGTCCCATTGAGTCCGTCATATCCAAGTTCACCTGTAGTAGTAGTAGTAGTAGTAGTAGAAGTAGTAGTAGTAGTAGTAGTAGTAGTAGTAGTAGCAGTAGTAGTAGTAGTAGTAGTAGTAGTAGTAGTTGTAGTAGTAGTAGTAGTAGTAGTAGTAGTAGTAGTAGCAGCAGCAGTAGTAGTAGCAGCAGCAGTAGTAGCAGTAGAAGCATCATCTTAACTATCATTACCATAATTCTGCATTTAATGTGTTTTAGAGTGGTAGCCTTATTCTTAGCCGCTCGCTTCGCAAAGGTCCTCTATTTCCGGTTGTGATGGTACCAACATCATTCAGAAACGCCCTCAACCTTGCTCCAAATCCAACATGGTCCCTGCCACAAGATTATTCCTGGTACGCCGACATCCCACCTGCCCTTAGTGCAGAAAATCACCACCAGGGGGACCCAGACTTCGCTGATCTAGAATGGAGGAGTATTGGTGAAGGAGTGGAGATCTCACTGGGGGAAAGAATTCTGTTTGATAAGGAGACAAAGAATTCCACCTTTTACATCAAGAACACAACTGAAGGTGATCTGGGTTGTAAGGTAAGATGTTCCAACAGAAAAATAAATAACCTATGCCATATCTCTATATCTATATTCCGCACAAAGCCTTAATTAACGTCAATTAACCCATTCATGCCTAAAGTTCCTTCAGAAATTGTCATCAGAATCTATCATATTGTTGATAATAACTTTTTAACCAAGAATGATTTTACAAATTATTTGAATGAGGTTTCTTGATAGCCTTCTGGCTGACATTTCTTCTTCAAATCTTTTTTCTTAAATATTCATTAGCATATACGACTTCACCAAGATTGTCAGGCTGCTTTTGGCTGCATGTTGTGACTATTAACCTTCCAATGCTGAGGCTACTTTCGTCCTAAGCACAAGGAGGCAAAGCTTTTTGAAAACCATCTAAACCTTGTCATGTTGGTCTTCATTGGATAGCTCTCACTGAGTGCTCTCAGATAAGTATCCATTTGCCAGGGTTTCAGTCATTTTTCAAAAAAATGTTTTGCATCATTTTGTATTGGCCAAACTAACCAGCAGCAGCATAATAGGGGTTAATGTCATTCTTTTTTCTATTTTCTATAGGTCCAGTTGACTAATCCATCCCTGTACCATGTGAAAAGGAACAAATTCTTGATCGCTGCGAAAACTGTGGAGAAAGTAGTTCCCTCTACCCTAGGTAACTAACAGATAAACTGCCTCTTTATGTTGCATTGTAGAAAGCAACCCATTCAAGCCTGCTGATCAGCTGATCAGTCTTAGCCAGTTGGGCGTCTGGGTGTCATTTGGACACACAAACCTCAAAAATCACCCCTCAGGGCACCCAAATCTTTTTGTGTGCATATTTTAAAGTGTCAATTTTAAAGCATATAATTGAAGTTCCATATAATTCCCATGACATTGTAATATAGGATTTATTTAGGATGGTATGCCTTATTTTAATATGTAAATAAATGTTTATGATTGTAATCTGAGAATATTGCGATCTCCATTGAAAAATAGGTTGCCCCAAATTTTACAATTGCCAAGTTTCCGCACCCAGTTTTAAATTCTGGCTAAGATCCTGCTGCTGATCCTCATTAGTGGGTTGGCTTGGTCACTATATACATGTCTGGAGTTGTGGAGGACCGCCTATGGTGCTTCTGGAACTGAAAAAGTACCCCTTGGTACTATTTGTAAAGGGAGGACAATTTCATATTCTCTCTCTCTCTCTCTCTCTCTCTCTCTCTCTCTCTCTCTCTCTCTCTCTCTCTCTCTCTCTCTCTCTCTCTCTCTCTCTCTCTCTCTCTCTCTCTCTCTCTCTCTCTCTCTCTCTCTCTCTCTCTCCCTCTCCCTCTCCCTCTCCCCCTCCCCCTCCCCCTCTCCCTCTCCCTCTCCCTCTCCCTCACTCTCTCTCTCTCTCTCTCTCTCTCTCTCTCTCTCTCTCTCTCTCTCTCTCTCTCTCTCTCTCTCTCTCTCTCTCTCTCTCTCTCTCTCTCTCTCTCTCTCTCTCTCTCTCTCTCTCTCTCTCTCTCTCTCTCTCTCTCTCTCTCTCTCTCTCTCTCTCTCTCTCATCTCTCTTGCTTGTTTTTCAGTTGATGTTCGCAAAAGAATCTCAGAAGACAAGTTTAGGTTTAACATCTTTGATAAACCAGATGATGAGGACATAGAATGGAAAAAATCCCCTCCCATGTATAGCCTAATGTGAGTATTTACAGCATTGTGTATTGTTAAACCTTTATGGCCACAGCAGCCAAAAGTACCGTTCTCACCCCGATAAGTGCACACACCCCAAATGACCACACCCACTTTTTCTAAAAAAGGTTGGAGGGCAATTATTTTCTGGACTTTTTTTGCTGTATTTGGTTGATGTGAGAATTAATGGGTTAGATATTTCATAAAATTATTCTTTATTTTCAAGTTATGTATATATATTTTTGGAGTTTATGTAATGATTGATACTTGTATTTCCTTGTTTTCTAGAGTTAAGTTTCAATTACATGTTTATGTTAATAGGAATCAGATGGCCAATATTGTAATGACAATTCAACAAAATTGAAAAAAAAAATTTGAGTTTATTTAATGATAGATACTATGTTAATAAAGATCAGGTGCCCAATATTTCATTGACAGTTCAACAAATTTATATATTCATAGATACTTGTATTTTCTTGTCTTCTAGAGTTAAGTGTGAATGGAAAGACGATACCACCCCAACAGCACTGAAACGATTCCCTCTACGGAAGCTGATGATGTTCCAAGGCACCGTGGGTGATCCTCCAATACCGTCACATCTACTGGAAATCCTGGTCAACGGCAAACTCTGTCACCAAGTCTACATACCCAAAGACATCTATAAGCTTGAGATTGTCTCATCTCGAGAGGACGATATCTTCATCAGTTGTCCGAAGGCACCGGGAGTACTGTTGCCCACAGATTGGGTCGAGGGAATGTACGTTGAAGCGTTGGTCCCTTCAGATCGTAAAGTAGGAAACGATGAGCCAGAATTTCCTGCAGATGGGGGTGTATCTTACCATACGGCCGTCGTAACGGACACGAATGACGAAGGACAGATTTGCCTTACGTTAAGTGACTTACCAAACTCAAGCTCTTGGTGGACATTTCCAAGGGCTCCGGAAGTCCTGCCGTTAGGGTACGTGCACAGGGAAAAAGGAACGCCGCATAATTTCTTTAGCATCAGAGAATATAGACAATGGATGAAAATTCTCAAAAATGGGTCTTTAAAGACCGGGCCTGATGGTAAAGCAAGTTGGCGCAAACACATTCCAGAAAATCTACCGCCCTACGCTCCGGAATATCTCTTTCTCGACCGGGACGCAGATTCGGAGCTTTTTTGGCCTTTGTTCTGGAGCGGCCAGGCAAACTGCACCGAAATGAACCTGTTCACATACCAGGAAGCGCAGATAGAAGTGACAGTTGCGAAAAGGACTGGATATAGTAACCAATCAGAGGACTACTACAGCTTCTGTCCCTTACCCAGGAACCTGAACCGCACGCATCTTTTGTATCCACAGTTTTCGTTTCTTCATGACAAGTCAGCAATGGATATCCACATACTTTGCACGCCTCTGAATGATCTCTCTTTGACTTCGGCGCCACATTTTTGGAGCTTGGTACCTCCGGATGTGCAGCTTACGCAGGCGGACCTAGCCTACCTCATGTACAAAGACCACTACACTCTTAGTACACTCCATAAAATGTCGGTCAATCCAGAATTTTTCCTGACACGTCAGCAAGCAACAATGCTTTTCAATGATAATGAGATCTCGCAGTTGTTTGCTGAACGGGCCCTGCAAAAATTACTAGGCTTCTACCTACGAAACACGGTCATCCTGACGAATTGCTTGCTTCTCTTTGGCACTTTGGGAATCTTCAAGAGAAGAGCGCAATTGGTGGAAAATTTTCTGTCATGGCACCAACGACAAATATCAGATGTGGAAGGGGAGAGTTCCCTGAAAAATGTGTGTGACCGATTTATCTGCTCCGCGCATTGCATCTCCAATCAAGAACTGTGGGCGGAGCAGCCTGCATTCGATACTGAGCTCTTTGAACCAATCACAAACCGGCTGACTCAGTTGACCTTTGACCTCAAAGAGCAGAGGGCCCTCCCAGCCGAAACCTTCACTGCGATGCCAAAGTTGAGACTGATTCGTTTCACAGGTGGACAGTTTGATAAATTGCCAACGGGAATTGGCAACTGTGAGCATCTTGGGGAATTGATTATAAACAAGAGTTCTCTAAAGGATGTACCCACAGACATCAACAAATGCATGGGGTTGACCAAACTAGGAATATCCAACACGCAACTTCAATCTGCAGATTTTCTCACCTCACTGCCACCCTCTATTGAAGAGCTCACTTTGAATGCGAACCTCTTGAAGAACCTTTCAAATGAACTTGGCAAATTCGATAAACTCACACACCTCGATCTCAGTGGAAATCCCCTAGTGTCCATTCCTGATGAGATAGGGAACCTGAGGGAATTGAGGGTTCTGAGACTGTGTGGAGTACCGTGGATTACGGACGAAAGTGCCTGGCATGCCGGTCTCACTACAGAGCAGTTTTCTGATTGGCTGACAGAGCATCCAGAAGTAGAGAAGGTTCTGAGCAAGCGGGTTGTGGTTGATCTCTTTAGAAATTTTGATAAGGACAGAAGTGGCCTTCTGGATGAATCAGAGCTTGCAGAGTTTAACAGCGCCCTCTTTACCTTCATCCCTCGCCTCGGAAATCATCTTCAAGACGATACCCCCAGTTCGGCGGGAAAAGAAATCCTGGAGGGAATTTTCAGACTTGTCAAACTCACCGAGCTCCATTTAGAATACCAGGCCTTTAAGTACATACCAAACAGCATATCCAAGTTGACGAATCTTCGCATCCTCAATTTGAGGTACAATCCCTTGTTGGAGAGTCTGCCTAGTGGTCTGGGGAATCTTGGAAAGTTAGTTTCCTTACGACTTCACGGATGTCCATCATTGAGGACGCCCCCCACGGAACTTGTGAGCCGCGGATTACCGTCCATCAAAGCGTACCTGCGAAGACTCGAGGGTGGGTTTGTCGAGAACAAGAGCACAAAGCTGATGCTCGTCGGTCTCGGAGGAGTCGGAAAGACGAGCCTTCTCAAGGTACTCATGAGCAAAAAGCATCAAACGAAAAAATCGAACAACAAGGACGAGGTGGAAGAAATCACCGACGGAATTGACATTCGCACATGGAAGGTAAAAACTTCTGACGATCTAGAGATAGTGTACAGCGCATGGGATTTTGCCGGTCAAAGTGTCTACTACAACACGCATCAGTTCTTTCTTTCAAAACGAGCCATCTATCTTCTCCTGTGGTCCAGCCGTCAGGGACACGAGTACGCTGGCCTGGATTTCTGGCTGAGCTCCATCAAATGCCAAGCCCCGCATGCTCCGGTTTTCGTCGTCGCAACGCATTGTGATCAGGTCTCCAAGCAGGGCGTCCCCGAAAAACGTCTCCGGAAAGACTACCCGCAGATCCACAGCTTTCATTTCGTTAGCAGCACCACAGGTGTGGGAATCGCCGATCTTCAGGAGAAAATCATAGCTGCCACACTGGACAAAAAACTTTGTCCGTACATAGGTGAACTCATCCCGGACGTTTGGCTGAAATTCAAAGAAGGCTTATTAGCGGAGAGGTCTACAAACCAAATCGTTAAATGGAGCACAATTCAAAGGATCGGCATTGAGAATGGAATCTATGAAGAAAACGACACACAACAAGCTGTGCAGTTCCTTCATGATCTTGGAACCCTGCAGTACTTTGATAACGAGCTCCTCAAAGACTTTGTGGTCATCGACCCACAGTGGATTGTTGATGTCATGGCATGCTTGGTCAATGTCAATGAATCCCCCATCAAAGATGGCTACTTTGAAAATAAGGATGTTCGGATAGTTTGGAAGAACTACCCATCCGATCTTCACGACTGGCTCCTCCGACTTTCCGAGTTATTCAATCTGACTTTTCCCCTTTCTGAAGAACCTGCAAGTCTGGTTCCCTGTCTCCTGCCTGAGAACGAGCCTTCATTTGATTGGCCAATGTTGGAAGCACAAGATGATGTGAAAGAAGAGAAGATGATTTACAAATTCACTTATCTTCCAACGGGTCTCTTTAATCGAGCACAAGTGAGGCTATCACAGACTTCGAAAATTATCGTCATTTGGAAAAATGGGTCATTACTGTTAAAGAATGGACATCGCGCCTTATTTCATCAGCAAGACGAATCGAGACTCCTCGTTAAAGTTCAAGGTCCTCGGCCACGGAACATTCTCTTTCTCATCCATGAGGTTCTGGAGGATCTTATCATGGAGAGTTTTCAAGGTGTGGTCGATGGTTTCGATTTTCTCATCTGTTGTCCGGATTGCGTATCTTGCGGAACCAACGACCCTGCGATGTTCGAGGCAAGCTTTGTCCAGTACGCACAGAATCGCAATGCTGCATTTATTCAGTGCCGTAAATATTTCCATCCAATCACGATCAACGAGCTCCAGGAAGTTCTCCCTCCGAGCGGCGCCAGTGACTTTGACCTTCACCTTCAGCAGAGCGTCCAAGCGCTCGGTAAGATCAAATCGAAGGTCTCGACTGATATCTTCGTCTCCTTCTGTCAAAAGGACCTGCCCTCTAGTGTCAATCCAAATGCGGTCGATCCAAAGCAGGTCGTAAAAGACATCGAGGAAGCGGGCTACAGCTGTCTTTGTCTGGAAAAGGGGGATGAAATCGATCACCAGGATCTGAATCTCGCGCTGAAGTCGTCCAAGATTTTGCTCGTATTCATGTCTCCTGCTTACGAGCAAGATGAGGAATGCCGAAAACTGTTCCTCTATGCCGTTCAGTCTTTGGCAAAGACGTTCATAATCGTAACAGTTGGTGCCAATCTTTCCTGGAAGAAGACTCACACAGGGATGGTCATCGGCTCTCAGGAACTTTACATTGACATGAGGCGGAAGGAGAAATACCCGGAAAAGATAACTGCGCTAAAGGATCTCACGCATCAAAAGTTAGCGGCTTTTACTGATGGCAAAATACTGCCTGTTTGTTTCATCAGCTACTGTTGGAGCAACTCGCACGACGCGGCTAAGCGCAGAGGTACAGGGCATGTGCAGAACAACAAAGCTCTCGGCTGGAGCGAGGGCGATCCAAGGACGATCAAAGAGTTCCTCGAATCCAACGGAGTCACCTGTTGGTTGGATACCGAGCAGATTGGATCGAACCTCTTCGAGGATATCTGCGTGGGTTTGAGCAATGCGGCAGTGGCCGTAGTGTGCGTATCCGATGAGTACGCCAGGTCCAAGAACTGCATGATGGAGTTGAGGTTCGCCGCGGTCGAGCTCGGCCTTCCGTTGCTGATGGCTGTCGTGGGAACTGGGGGCGATTGGAAGAAAACCGAGGTTGGCGTCCTGCGGATGAGATCGGAAGCACCCAAGGTCAGCTTCCAGAGGGAAGATGCAGATGCACATGAAGATCTCCTACGACTCGTTAAGGAACGGATACCTGATGACTGGGAGAAGAGGTTGTCGCAACAAAAAGTCACGATAAAAACGGAGGACCCAGTAAAGCTCCACAACCTCGCTTTCCGGGAAGAGTACGAACTTGCTCAACGGAAATTCATGCGTCAGATCTCTCGCTACGCAGCCACCATGGACAGCGCCCCCTACCCTAGACTAGTGCTCATCGACTTTCTAACTGTAGGAGATCGCGATACAGAGAGCAGGATCTCGGAGGATGTTTGGGAAGAAGACAAAGAACAAAGGCGAATACGACCCAGCAGTGGGAGAGTGCGTCCTATCTCTGCAACTAGTCGGAAATTGAAAAATATGCAGCGACCTTTATCTGGGCACAGTGCCAAGAATGAAGAAGGTACGGTTATCAAAATTTCTTTTTCAAATTTTTATAATGATTTTTATTTTTTGCTGTCAAAAACATTAATCAAAGGTTGAGCACTTGATTTTTATTAATATTACTACATAAATACGTACATCACATTTTTTCATACATTCGTAAAAAAGTCAAAAAGTATATTCAGTTTTAAATGTTTCTGGTAAATTTTAATCTTGGTAAGACCATTGATTAGATGAATGGAACGGTGCCTTTAAGTATTGGCAGTCCTCTCTAATATGAGATGCATTACATTTTGTTATTCAAGAAATTGTCATCTGGATCTTTGATATTTTTGACAATATCTTTGAAATTAAGAATGATTTTACAAAATATTTCAAGGAAAGTTGTTTCTAGTTTTCGGATGAACAAGATTTCCCTCAAATTTTTTCCTGACTATGCTTTTGAATGAAAGATTGCATCATAACAATCAGGACATTTTTGGACATGACACACAATAATGGGTTAAGATTGAAGTTGACATAAAAGTCAGTTCCCATCACATTTATGAAATTGAATTCATTCTGAAACAAGAAGACAATTAAATAGTCTTGGAAAAATTATCGATTTATTTCAAATTCATTTTTTCGAAATAGTTTCTTTTACAATGCTGCAATATTATTAACCAATTCCGTTTGCATTTTGATATTTATCATATCCTGCCATAGTTTGAAAATTTATCAAATACTTTCTTTCTTATAGAAGCCCGGGGCACGAAGGCAAATTCTGAAAATCTCTCCGCAAGGTGGCAGCACCGGCAGCTGTGTCTTAAGGTCCTCTGTGAGCATGAGCAGGATTGGCATTTTTTCGGTGACGAAATCCCGTTGACCGGTTTAACATCTACGAAGACTGAGCAGTACGTCAAAGACTCGGCCCCCTTCCTCAGTCGTCTATACCAGCTTCTCAAGCACAGCTCGATTACGCTTAGTTGTTTCTCGGGACCGAGCGGAGATGCGTTTATTCGTTTTATCCACGAAGTGGGTCAGAACATCGAAAACCCTGTGACAATCGCTGACGCTTATTGCAAACTTCGGCAAGATGCTATACATATGGATCGGGACTTGAGTGCGGCAAAAGTCAAGCGTTGCCATCTACCGACGGGGAAGATTTCCTGGTTGTGTGCCGATCATAGTAAAGGAAATCATATCTTTACACTCGATAGTCATGGCGGTGGCACTGCAAGCAGCACTCGAGCTGTAATCAACGAAGCTGACCTTGCCCTTAAGGACCAGGTCAGCAGGATGACCCCAAAGGTCAAAGGTCAAGAGGATGAAGATGTCACTAGCAAGGAAAATAATGAACAGATGGAGGACCCAAGTTCCAGTAAAAGTATGTTGATATTTCATCTCCTAGGGATAGGGTTTGGTACCTTTAAATTTTCGGGGTACGACACAATATCGATATTTCCTTAACAATACAATATCTTAACAAAATTTTGAATGACACTTCAATCCTGCCTCCCAGCGACTTCAATTTGTTAATTTTAGCACAGCCATCTTCAGAAATTTCACTTATATGTAGTGAACTGCCTTTGTATGGAAATGTCCATATAGCAGTTAAAAGTCATTAATTTGTATCGTTTATCAGTATCAGTATAACAGATCTTAAGTGATATGATACTTTTTACTATTCAATATTGATATTTGATATTTATCAAGTACCAGTTAGCAATCCCTAACTAGGGAAAGTCTTATTGTCAGGATAAAACCTAACATTTATAAGTTTCTCAGTAATCGGGAAGATGCATTTATGAATACCTTTGGGGTGCTAGGCCAATTTGAGGTATAAGGGGCCAACCCTCTAAACCATCTAAACCCTGTCCTGTTGGTAATCATTGGATAGCTCTCACTGAGAACTCTCAGGTGAGTACCTATGTGCCAGGGTTTCAATCATGTTTGAGGTTTTTTGCTTCATTTTGTATAGGCCAAATTAGCAACTTTTGCATAATCTTTCTTTGAACAAATTGAGTGAATTAGCCTCAAGCAGCAAAAGGGTTAATGCACTTCCAGGATTTTATAATTTGATAGTTTTAGTGACATCTAATGGTATGTATTTCTTTCCACAGGTGAACGACATAAGCAGCTAGGCCGGAAAATGAAGATGGCAGCTATAATTGCCGACAAGGGTGCTACAATGAATAGGGCTGATGGAAGCCAAGCCTGCAACATCATCTAAAAATAGCGCTACTCCAATTTAACCCCTGTACTGTACCATTTCGTTCTTAGAGGTAGCCATACCTAGTTGTATGTGCTGCGTGGATGCCTCTTACTATTCTATATATTCTTTGTATTTCCATATCTAATTCTTGTCTTCATGGTTGTTATTTTATAATTACTTAACAACATTATACTGCTGACTTAAATATCCCTTGCGAAAAATGTATTGTGTTGAGCCAAATATGTGAATTGAGGGTTAGATTATGGTATAAGTTCGAATTTGGTGACCACAATGTTTCTGCCAGTGACTTGGGGTACTACGGTTTCCTCCACCACCACCAACTGGCTAGTCACAACCTGAGAGAAGTAGACAGGGAGTGGGCACTGGTCATGAATCATCAAATTTCGCTGCCTCTTACTATCTGACCTAGATAGGATGACATCCCCCAGCCAGCCAGTGCATGTTTACTGCACAGATCACGTGACCAATACAACCCCAGGCTACAGCGCGTAACCCGAGGCGCAGATGCCGTAGAGGCTTGCATGCAGTACCTATGGGGTTGCGGATCAAGGGGATGTATTTCTCTGTCACAACTTAGCCACAATATGGCGGAAAAAGTGACAGTAGACGAAATTCTAAAGGTGTCAGGCCCTGTGCACACTTCAGATGCAACATGATTAACAAGAAACAAAATATCACTATATGACCAGGTTGTGAACTCATTTACTCTTATAGCAGCAACAAATGCCTGACCAAAGACTTACTCACCAAAGATTATTTGGAAAATAATCTATGGATGAATGGAAATCAGTACTCAACCTATTAACTCTCATTTAAATATTTTTCCACTTCCTACCCTTTTCAAAAGTTATGTGGCCTGACCTAATTGCTGAGTGGTCTAAGGCATTGCTACTTACTGCTGCCGTCTCTCACCCCTGCCCGGGTTTGAATACCAGGTGGCGCATGTGAATTAATTGCCAGTGACTTGGTGTTAGGCGGTGGTTTTCACCAGGTACTTCAGTTTCCTCCACCACTTACAGCTGACTATTCAGGACTTAGCCTCAATCTGAGAGAAGTAGACAGGGAGTGGGCGCTGGTCATGAATCATCAAATTTCGCTGCCTCTCACTATCTGACCTAGATAGGATAACATCCCCCAGCCAGCCAGTCAACCAGCAGTGCACAGATCACGTGACCAATACAACCCCAGGCTACAGCGCGTAACTCGAGGCGCAGACGCCGTAGAGGCTAGCATGCAGTACCTATTGGGTTGCGGTTCAAGGGGATATATTTCTCTGGCCTCAATATGGCAGAAAAAGTGATGATAAATGAAATTCAAATTCCCCAAGTTATTCTCAGTTGCACCATGATAACACTTTTCAGTTGAACTCTGGCCTTGAAATCGTTAAAGAAATGCAGGGAGAATTTTATTCATGAAATTGAAAACAGGTAATTGGCTCTTGCTTTTATGGCCAAATCTGTGGTGAATATTCCTTATTATATAAAGCATTTTTCAATATCAACCAAAAGTGTAATAATTGCAATGAATATTTTGGGCTACTTTATACTGGAATAGAAAGAGCAAGAGAAATTATACATTATTAAATAGGCATGCACAGGGTAACAATTTACATGGAAATATGTCCTGGCAGAGAAATACATCCCCTTGAACCGCAACGCCATAGGCACAGCATGCTAGCACCTAGGGTATGTGCGCCTCGGGTTACGCGGTGAAGCCTTGGTCACGTGATCTGATCTGTGCAATTAGCATGCAGCATCCTTTCTAGGTCAGATAGTTGCCAAGGAGATGGGAGGCAGCGACATTTGATGATGCATGGACAGTGCCCGATCCCGGTCTACTCATCTCAGGTCCTGGTAATGAAAAATGAATTTATGCATAAAGATTTTTGCTGAATATAAATGCTAAAATGAAGATGAAAAATAATAGGAAAATGATAAAAAGATGGAGATAGGATGAATTGTTTCATTGAAATTTGTATAACGAAAGTAAAGGTGGTATAAGGTGGAAATCTTAAGATCTATACCTTATCTTATGACTGTCAGTTTACCATTATCCTTATCATGCACGATTATCAAGATTATAAAATATATCATATGCATATTGTATGTATGTATGTTTGTATGTATGCATGTATGTATGTGTGCATGCATACATGCATGTGTGTGTGTGTGCGTGCGTGTGTGTGTGGTACATGTATGCATGTATGTATGTATGTATGTTTGTGTGGGTGTGATAAAATATTATATGCTAGGGGTTAACTAAGTGGCTTTTCTGTATAGATAATATTTTTTTGCAAACTCCATACTTGCAATTCTGTGATATTCTTTACTTAAGAAAAATGTTTATATGCAAGATTTCTATGTTGGGCAAAGTTCCAAAACACCAGTAAAATTATATGTTGTTGCCTTAGGTATTCAAATCAGAGAATTTGGAATGTAGCAAGGCAATTATTTATTGCAATATTTGGATACATGGTGTGAGCCCTGGCTTCTACTCTCTGATTATATCTCTTTGGTTGATAGCATGGTGTGTATAATTCTGTTTATTGATATGTATATTTATTTTTGATATTCACCCTCATCTATGCATTTATTACTATTTAACTGTGATACTGACTGAAGCATAATACTTGGGTGTATGTGTTAACCCATTAATGCTTGAATGGCAGGCTGTTTATATATATGGTATCTTGATCTTTCTGACCAAAACACTTGTTAGAAAATATTTCAAAGAGAAAAATTCAGGAGAACCCATTGTATGACCATCGCCAAATATTACATGAGTTAATGCATTATTACCCGATTATATTGAAAAGTATATTCCCTAGGCAACTTTTTAAAGAGATATCCAAGCATTAATGGGTGAATCTATTTATGCAGAGAGGAGTCCTATGGGCTGGCGTTCAGAAAAATAAAATTCTTCATATTACCTCACATTATTGGAAATATTAACAGAAAGTTTATAAACTGGATTAAAAATCCCTATGTGGGAGTATTTATAAAGCATCTTCTGCGATAATTATTATTGTTTATTCTCTGTCTCTTTTACTATATAGTGTATGGAGTTGAGCTCAGAGCATATGAGAAAGTTGCAATTGACTGTGGCATTGTCCTTTATTCCTGTCAATATGTCCCTTTTACAAATCTATACACATCTATTAGGAACTATATAATTTTATAGTCTACACTTCCTGCATCTATACTCAAATAAAAACATACGTATCAATAGTTGTAATGGTTATAAATACCCCTTCTTGGGAGAAGTAACGTTTTCAATTTGCTCGATTTATTTTGAAAAAAATAAAAGGCCCTCTGGTTGTTGAAGGTAAAAAGGTAGTTGATATCATTAAAAGGCAGTATTCCTGTCTGGAACCACCCCTGATATTTTATATTTTCGGCCTTCAAGAAGTGTCTCAAAACACACCTTTTCAGGCTCGCCCATTGAGGCGTCGTTGACTATGACTCAAACTATGACAATGTGCAGCGCTTTTGAACATTTTATGAATGGAAAAGGCGCTATATAAATTCCTATTATTATTATTTTTATTATTATCAAGTATTTATCTATCATCCATGATCATTTTTCATGATACCATACGTGTCAAGTTTGCTCCTAATATCTAAGGGAATTATAATAGTTCATTCCCAACATATACCCAAATCAAATCAAAGGCGTAGGTGTGTTCAACTGTCACATTTTGTCGCAACAGCGTACAATAGGCCAAATTAAACTAGCCCCAATCAGAAACATATATACAACTCATTACAACTACATTTCCTGCCCCGATGAACTGCGTTTTCAGACAACATGGCAAACCATGCCTTTCAGAAATTACTTACATCAGCTATTTTCGATAAGTATTGCAATGGACAAATCATATTTATCGAATCTGTATTGTCTATGTATTGATCTAGGTCTTAGCTATTGATATATAATGACTTGCGTGATAATGACACCAGGTAAAAATACTGTATTGCTTGGACTAATTTTGCCCTATATTGGTCACTAAATGATGTTGTCTAAGACTTATTGTCATCGCTTCAAAATGTTTGAACTTGGACAAGCCTAGGGTATTCAGGTGTAGTCCGAACTTCTCAACTTTGGAAGAAAAATAAAATATTTAAAATTTCGATTATCATCACTTTTTTTTGCCACCTCCAGGCTAAATTATGACTAACCTATTGGAAGTGGGCGGAGGAAATCAGAGAACCCAGCGAAAACCACCGCATAATCACAAGTCACTTGTAACCTTTTCATGCGTGAAAAGGGAATATTCAATTTTCAGTTGAAAACCTAAATGTCTAGACTTGTGGCTTTGTATTCGACTTAGGCCACTACAATTTAATTACTTGTCTTACGAGCTCAGGAGGCAGGAAATGAGCCATTTTGGAATAAAAAAAAAGTTGAAAAATGTTTTTTTTTTTAATTTATTTATTATTAGTCTGACGACTAGGACTGGTAGCAAGATATTTCTAACAGCCTATTCTCAACTAAATAAAATCAATCAATTGATTAATCCCTGCAACCTGAAGGGTGGGAGCTATACATCCTCAAACCTGAGGCTCTACTACAGCACTGATGAATACCTGTAGTTGATTGAATCACCCTTACAATGAATATTCTTAAAACCTGAACTTTTTTTTTTTTTTTTTTTTTTGAGTCTGACAGAAAATTTCCAAACCACTTTCGTCCGTAAGACACCAAAGTCAACTTTCTATTTCTTTTTTTTTGGAGTCTGACAGATTTTTTTTCCAAAAAAGCTCGTAAGACAAGTAATTAAATTGGAGTGGCCTTAGATGTAAAGACTTTCCTGGTATTCGAAAACTAGTTCTTGTATCAACCGCCAGATGTCAGCACTGCATGCCGTCTTCCAAGCTGGTGCCCGACTGTGCAGTCTCATCATCACTCGTCTCCAAGATCACAAGACGGATGTAGATATCTGAATGCACCTTTCACTACATCTTTATAGAGAAGGGAGTTTTCCTATTTTTGGATACCTAAACCAGAGATGAACATCATCTGTACACCCCTGATCTAAACACAGGAATATCTAAACCCCCAACCCGGCTGACTGTTTGCAGCCTTGCCCGGGCCACTTGACGGCTTAGCATGTTCTGTCACCATTATAAATGAAAATGGTGCCAGAGAGGGGTTTGTAATAAATGAGCTTGAGGGGCCTGATTATTTATTCTGAATGATATGGAGAAATAATTAACCCTCGAATTTCCAGATGTGTCCAATATATATGTTTATTGACTGTAATATTTTATATTACAAAATCATATTCATAGAAAAATACGAGGTGTACAAATAGATAAATAAATAAGTGATATAATAATAATAAAGAAACTATAGGTGTAGGAAAACTACAGAGAATTATTAAATGGTATAGAGAGAATGTCCATTAATTCTAGCAATCCATAATGTCTTGATGAGTTATATACAATCTTGCAGGGAACCTGTTGGCAAACTGCCTTAGACATGCGTTGTCACCTACTGAGAAAATTCTGAGTGGCTTGGAAATAGGCGGTGGTTTTCGCCGGTTACTCCAGTTACCTCCACCACTTAAAAATGAAATAAAATTGTCACTTCTTAAGCGCTATTTTCATTAAAATTTTCAAAAAGCGCTATTATCATTAAAATGTTTAAAAGCGCTGAACAGTAAAAAAAAATGGCGTGTCATTTATCAGTCCGAATATTGCACAAAATGTGTCGATAATCGAAACTTCAAGTTTAAATTCCCCCTGAGTAGTGATATATTTCTTAGGTTGTAGGTCTCCACCATCAGGGAAATCACACGGTAGCAAATGGTAACGTATTGGTCTGCAGTGTCTAAATGGCCATTCTCAGCTTTCTATGTAGTCACCTAGTTCAGACATAAACCCTACCTATTTTCTAATTTCTGATATCATAAGGACGGTGCAACACAGAACATCCACGTTAAGATATCGTTGTATATAGTAAGGTTCAATATTGAACTATGTAGTCGCCCAAATGGAGGAATTAACCACAAGTCACTGACAACTTTCTCACTTGCCCCGAATGGATGGAAGAGGCAATGAAAGATTGGAAGAAAAAAACTCTGCCAGTCTGCCCATTAATGCTCAGAGCGGCCAAAAGAGGCCTGATGATTTTGAATATATTTTACTCACAAAAGCATTTTCTTGAAAATATTTGAAGGTTAAATGTTTATCAGAAGGCAAACAACAACTCCCCCTCAAATTCTTTTTGAATTTTCGCTTTATTCAAAAGTTATTTTCGAAAATATGAGCGAAGCAGACGATACTTTCTAGAGAAAGTCTGAGTGCTAATGGGTTGATATTGGACTAATAACTCAAAATCGAGATTCGTGCGTTTATATATCATCTCGGGGTGTCAACCTCTATGACAAAAACTGTTTTTCTTATTTTGAATACATGCATCAAATGTAGTCAAATCACCTCCGCATCGTCTATAAAATCTAAAATTTACTTGAAGTTGGAATGGTGTAGTTTTCTCCGGAACTAGAGAGTAGAGACACAGGTATCACCCAGACAGCTTCGTAACAGACTAAGATGCACTACATGTTTTGGTTCGGTCTAAGAAATACATCTATCCGGTCATCTTTGAAAGAGAAATGTTAAACGTCAACCGATGTATGCTGTTCTCGAGTCATTCTCAGAAACTGCGCAGCGTACACTGCCAAACGACGCCAGGGTGCAACAAAGGTTACAAAACATTATTTTCTGAGCGGGGCAAGATGTCCCTAAAGTTGACTTGCCCCACTGGCACTTCCACTTGCCCCGCCACTCTGTTATTAAACCAAGGGGAGATGGACTTTTATTTGCCCAAAACATTACTTGACGGGTGGGGCAAGTGAGGGTCTTGTTCAGCTTGCCCCATTGCCGTTTTTTGCCGAATTACCTTGCAACTTGCAACGGGGTCAGTGGTTATGTTGCACGCTGGACGCTTCACGAGGGTAGCACTGAGCTTATGTTTTCGCATAAATCTAGTTGTGCGATTCATTTTGTTTTGATAATACCTTAGATGAATAAAAGAATGGATATGTAGCAAGAGACCAATTACTATATGCGCTATAGTGAAGGCTTGGCTATGCCAGGGGTCTCGAATCTAGTCTGAGTGTGACGTCACCAGGAGACAAAGACCAATGAGGGCTCCCGTATCGTTTAAATTACAGAGAAACTTGCGCACCAACATGCACAGAACGCGACTTTTGGGCTATTCACCGCAGCCAGCTTGTTCAGATTGACCCGCTAGTTTCATATCTACTTGTTTTTATTCATCTAAGGTTATTGTGTGATCGATTTTGTTTTGATGATACACAACTTGCCTGACCCTTACATGTTTTCTTGGAGCAGAAGTCAACAATCGGTTCATCTCCAACAAAAGTTAACTCAAATACCCAGTATCACTTAATTCTTGACTATATATATATATATATATATATATATATATATATATATATATATATATATATATATATATATATATATATATATATGTATGTATATATATATATATATATATATATATATATATATATATATATATATATATATATATACACATATATATATGTATGTATGTATGTGTGTATATATATATATATATATATATATATATATATATATATATATATATATATATATATATATATATATATATATATATATATATATATATATATATATATATATTTATGCGGGTGTGTTAATTGATGGTAAGGAAGTTACCATGAACTGCTGGTGATAAGTCTTGTGACCATCTTCATATATAATATTATACGTGTATATGACAGCTGTTGCCTCTATCAGGGTCTCCCAACTGCCTGCTGTATTAATGTGTTTAACCTATTCACACCTGGAGTGTACACATAGTCTGGCAGATAGGAAATCTTGATAACAGAGCAGTATTTGACTGAAAGTCAGTGTTCCTTCACCACTCTCTGGATGAAAATCTTCTAATATTACTAATATCTGTTATTTTAAAGTTATCAACCATGTGCAACATAACTTTGAGGAAAAAATGAAATATATTTTTAACGCCCAAAGAAGCCTTTGCTAATAAAGAGCACTATTTTTGGAATAATATTTATAATAATAATAATAATAATATTGTCATTTGATATTGCGCCCTTTCCATATAAACATGCTCAAAGGCGCATGACATGCTGCCTAACAATGGTTCCCATACAGAATTATGATCAAATTCTTAGATCTCTTCCCTCCCAAAACTAGGAATTCTCAGTGTCCAACGTTTCTCTCAGATCCAGATATCTTCCATCCATTCCCAACCCTGCTAGCAGTGTACAGTTATTTCCTGATTGATGCTTCTGTTCAATACACCATCTATCGGTGATTTTCTGAACTACGATATAGTTATCCTCGGTATTGAATGTACACTTGCTGATTAAACTCCCAACATCCCAGAAACGGTCTATGCGATAAATTATTTCCAAAGTCCGTGAACTCTGCATTTGAAATGCACACACATCTACCCATGGAGGCTAATTATAATGTAATAAAAACCACTTCTAAAACATGAAAGTACCCCACTAAGCCCGAGGCGGGGCAAATGGAATGTGGATACATTTCAAGTTCCAGATGCTGCCGGCGGATGAATAAAGTAGTCCCACCCGGCAGAGTTCTTGGGATAAAACATCGAGAAAGCAAGACATGTATATCACACATCTCTTATAATTACCAATCAACAGACACAATAAAGTCGTACTGGAGGCATTGTTTATGTTTTATTGTTGTTTTTGTTTGGGGAATGCCGCTTCTCTCACTGGAACCGCATCACTTTATTGGCCCAACCCACTTGTGGGTACATACAAGAGCCGGTCTCCGCGCATATAGAATATATACTAATTATATACTCATACAGCTCCTAGCGTAGTTTTGTACTATTTTGTATACTTTAATATACACTTATATAGCAAAGTATCTATCACACACAGGATTTATTTTTACAGATCTTAGCGACGGGAATATATAGTCATTTTTCTACACGTGGACACTTTGTTTATGTTTCGTTTGAAAAGTTGAGCATTGTATGGAAAATAGACTGCTGACAACAAAACCGGACAAATACCCTAAATTGCGTTGGACGGAGCATGCGAGATACCCAAGCGTGTTCGGAGCGTAATATGAAGGTTAGTATCTTACCAGACATAAGATAGAGTCTCTGGGTTGTTTAAATCGAGTTGGAGGGGATCGGCTGGGAGTATTTTTAACTTGTGCCGGGGCCTGACTAGGGTCACTGCACCAAATGGTTACCCCTCCTCAAAATGGCCGTCAACTCATCGTCTGGTTGAGTCGGTGCAATCTGAGACGTATCTGTTCCCGACTCGCAGCCGGCCCGATTGCCTAACCTCCAAAGCCGCCACGTCGACTGACTTCCTCCCCCTTTACTTGCAGGACGAAGTTGGCGTAGCAAACCAAGAAGTTAACAACACAAACGGAATAAAAATGGAATCTCCAAATGAGCAACTTCAGGAGTCGCCACAGACTGTGGGACAGATCAAAAATGGGGATGGGCGGGCGAGTGCCACCCCCGATATTGAGGAGACAGAGAAGCCGATTCCGGATGATCGGAAGGTAAGAATAGGGACCTAGCATCCCATTTGATACATTGTTTCATTCTAGGACCGTACAACAATTGGCGAAAGACACACTTGATACGGTGTAGCGAGATTCGAGCAAAAAGGGGGTGGGGCTCATTCCGATCAACTATCTCGCATTAACGTGCACGTCCTGATTTTTATGAATGAATCTGTCTGTGGCCTCGGCGCTTATCTACGTCGACGCAGGCTCCAGGGCAGGAAATATATGGGAGGGTGTGATGCCATGATTTCCCCCCCAAGTTTCACGTCCTGTTTGAAGCAGTCAACGTTATCAATTCACTTCCTTCGGCTTCGACACCGCGACGTCAACCTCCCCCTTGGTTTCAGCTCAGGACTTGAGAACGAGTTTTTCACTTGAACGCCTGAACTAGGGCCCGTAGAGGCGTTGTTGTAGCAGTGGTATGCATGCATCACTTGGCCCATATGTATGAATAGACACGCTTCGCTTACAATACAGAACCACAGCAGCGATAGCAAGCAAATAATACAGTTAGAAAGTACACTTGCAGTGAATGGTGCTACCTGTTCGTCGCTCGACTAGACCTTGTTAGAAAATAATGAGGAAATACCACGGGACATGGCAAAGTCAAATCCTGTTTAATTGTGTGGGATTGTTTAATGGAATAGCATTGTTCAGATAATTAGATACCTAAGAAAGGAACTCAATTGGATGATATTTTCCTGGATTTTATGCAAAACTTTTGAAAATAACCAGGAAATACTATGGTAAAAATAATTTCTCAGGAAAAATTTTGAGGAAAAGTTCTAGATTGTGTTGTGGTTTCCCCTTTCAAATATTTCGAAAAGATACTTTTATTGAAAAAATATTCCCAAAATAGTTCAACCTTTTTGGGTCCCATCAGGCATGAATGAATTGCATTTTTACTACCTTGCAACTACTGCTTCATTGATTGCAATCTTTTGCTTGAACAGTTGCACCACCAACCTCCCCAAGGGAATTATTCTTAAGAGCTGGCTTATCCCATTAACCCATTCATTCCTGTATTGCCTTAAAACAACCAGACCATTTTGGTGATATCTCTCGATCAAAAGAATCTTTCAAAAAATATTTGACAGAGAAATGTTGATCGAAAATGTACCAACCACTCTCCATCAAATAATTTTCCAATTTATGATTAATTTGTAAGTAACTTTTGAAAGTATCATAGGTCCAGACGACATTTGTCAAGGAGATCTCCAGGCGTGAATTGGTTAATACATTTGCATCTAGAGCGCACACCTGGTCTGATAACTATGAACATAACTCAATAAATAAGTAATAATTGAAGGGTATTTTACAGGGATTGTGAATCTCAACACGAATTATCATTTTCAGTCAAGTATTTTTCAAAATATTGCTTTTTTATTAAGTATTTTTTCAAAAATCGCGGAGCAGGTGTTTGTGTCAGATGTGAATGGGTTTAAGGCTCACACATTTTTGGTTGTATCTTTCATGTTAACCCTTATGCTGCTGCTGACTATTTTTGCCCTTACAAAATGACGTTAAAAAATGACTGAAACCCTGGCATATGGGTACTCATATAAGAGTGCTCAGCGGGAGCTATTCAGCCAACATGACAGGGTTTAGATGTTTTTCAAAAATATTTGCATCCATGTGCTTTGGGCGAAAGTGGCCTTAGCATTGGAGGGGTTAAATCATACTAGTTGACGCCAGAAACGTTTCATAAGAGTTGGCTGATTTCTGAATAACATTTTCTGGAAAATACTTCATGCCGAATCTTGAAAGACATCACCAAAGTGGTCGTCTCTATTTTAGTCTCTGTAGGCATGGATGGGTTAATTGATTGATTGCAGTAATTGAAAATCATTTTTACACTTGCAGCTGATGGTGATTGTGGACATCACAGAATTACAACATAAGCTAATTGCTTTAATGATTAGTCGTAGGCCAATCAGGGTTCTTCCAATTCCAAATAGGGGGGGGGGGGGGGGGGGGTGGGAGGGAGATGTTTGCTTAAATGCATATGAAGATATCCTGGTTTTCTTTTCTATGTGTACCATTGTGATGGGACATTCATTTGAATTTTGAAATGAATATTCTTTTAAAGCAAAAATCTTTTAGTTCCAATTTTCAATGGAGATCTTGGTCAATGATAACAATAACTAATGAATGAGGCTTACTTTACAAGACATTTTAGGTATTGTGTTAGTTGAGTTCTGAAAAAGATATTTCTTCATTAATCATTTTCTGAAAAATGTTTCTGTTTATGAAATATCTAACTAAAACGATCAGGCCATTTTCAGCTGTACTAGGTATGAATGTGTATAGGTATACATATATATCAGGGCTCGACATTGGTGCTTGCCCCATTGCCCCGGGCAAGTAGAATCTGTAAATCATAGCTGTGGGGCAAGTGAAAACAGCATCTTGCTTGCCCCACTGGGAAAGAACATTTTGTATATTTCAAGTTTACTTTTGAGAATGTGTGCAAGTTTTGTGGTCTGCCATCCAAGCTTGTCCTAGAAAATATGCTTTCACATGCCAGAACCATGTTCTACTTAGTTTTAAATGAAATGTTATAAAAATATTATATACAATTTTTCAAGGGCAAGTGAAAGTTGGAGTAGGGCAAGTGAAAATTGAATCTCACTTGCCCTACGGGGCAAGTCGCTGCAAAAGTTAACGTCGTGCCCTGTATATATATATATATATATATATATATATATATATATATATATATATATATATATATATATATATACTGTAGAACACATATATGACGCGTGTCCCAAATATAGCGAATTGGGGAGTTTTGGCATCATAGCATATCTTTTTGTTAGTGACAGTAGCCGCCGCTAATGTAAAGAAAGTACAAATAAAAAAGTACAGCGTTTTTATATATAGCGAAGCGGAACCACACGCTATGTACGCTATATATAAACAGACGCGTAAATTGTGTGTTCTACAGTATATATATATATACACACACACACATGCATGTGTATGTATTAATACATAACAGTAAAATGTAGACTAACACCTATTTTCGAATAAATGCCAGCCTGTATATTTTCAGTGTAGATATCAGCATAACTCTGCTGTAATTAAGCCCACATATGGTTGAACTTTGCTATGGGCAAGCATATCCGGTCATGACTTGTCACCCGTAATGTGGGGGCTCAAACAAGCTATTGGAGTGCAAACATTATTGACACACCCATCAATTAGGTACCCTTCAAGCTGGGTCCTGTGCCAATCAAATATGAATGATTTTATCTGAACCGGGCTCACAGGGGTTGAACCAGGATATATGTTTGAAAAGGGTTTGTTACAGTATGAGGGCCTTTTATGAACTCCTTTTAAGACAGGCAGAAACTTCTATGAAGAATTTTCAGTTATTACTCAGGGCTCGAAATAAGCGGGAGCCGGGAGCTTGGGACTCCCTCAAATTTCTGTAGGGAGCCCAAAGTTGTACTGGTTTCTACACCTTTTTCACCTTTTTTTTTATCTTTTACGTATGCAATTGGGCTCCCTGGTATGAAAAACAACTTAATTTCGAGCCTTTTTATATTTCAGGGAATAATAGCTGAATCTTTTTCCTAACAAACCATCCTCTAAGACATGGATGAAGTGTGAATTGCCCTTTTTGACACACTAGGCTATTATTTAAAAAATATAGTAGGTATACGGTTTTGAAGTGAGTAGCTAAATCTGGATGAACAGAAATGTTGTGATGCTGTTTCAGACATGCTTTTAAAAGTCCCATAGGTGATTTCCTTCATTAGAACTGTTATTTAACCCACTAATGCTTACAGTAACCAGATGCGGCCTGACTAACTTTGGTGAAATTTATCAGGAGCAAGATTAGACAGGAAAATATTTGATGGGGAAATTTGAATCAGAACACTACCAACAACTCCCCTTCAAATATTATGTAAAATGATTCTTAATTTCCAAGTTATTGTCAAAAGTAATGAAGATCCAGATGACAATGTCTAGTTGGACTCTTGAGCCTTAAACCTTCCAATGCTAAGGCTGCTATGGACGTAAATACTTTTGAAAACCATCTAAACCCTGTCATGTTGGTACTCATTGGATAGCTCTCACCGATAACTCACTTGAAAAAGTACCCATGTGCCAGGGTTTCAGTCATTTTTCAGTTTTTTTTACCTCATTTTGTATTGGCCAAATTAGCCAGCAGCAGCATGAGGGTTAGTGGGTTAAGCCAGTCACACTTCAGGGACACCAAGCCTCTCTATTATCCCTGGTGGTTGATATCCATACTCGGCCTAATTGCAGGAATAATGGTATCACTCTAATGCTTCATTCAGCATTCCCATTACAATAGCACTTAGTGTGAAGCAAGCCATAAACAGATGAGCTACCTGAACTGTAATTGTGCATGTCTGTCTAGTATGTAAATGTGTGTGTGTACGAAAATGGAAGTGTGGGTCAGGGTCTCGGCCAGGATTAAGAAGCTGGGTGCTCAAATTTAGCAGAGTTCTGCAAAATATTTGAATGTCCTTTTTTCAAGGGAGACCACAATACACTCAAATTGAAACCATAAGCATGCATTTACTTAATTGAAATAAGGCATACTATCCTTATACAATGTCAAGGGACTTATGTTGAGTTGAATAAATTCAACTCAACTTTATGCCTGAAATTGACATATTAAGAAATTCTTCACCAAAGCCTTTTGGTGTTCTGAGGGGTGCCTATGAGGGTGTGGGTGTAAAAGTGACCACAAGATGCCCTGCTTGCTAAGGCTGTGGTGTAAGCACTGCGCTCAGAGCAAATATACCAGGCTTATTAACAACCTGGCACAATGGCCCAGGTGCCCGAGACTACCAATAAAAATTGTTGGTACCAAAAATGTTGGGCATCCAGTCCTACTAATGAAATATTGGCTTGTTGTCAAACAGTGAGTTTGAGGGCTGGCACCAAAGATCAGAGCTAGTAAGATATTGGGTGTTGCCCATATGGGTCTGGGCTAGGTTGATTTTGAGCATCTTGCCCTACTTAGCTTGTGAACATTTTGGGAGTTGTCAGGTTCTGCAATCACTATACCTTTATTAGATGTATAGATTTCCAATGCCAATGCCTAACTCCACACAATCATTCAGTCTTAGCCAGGGGTTAAAAGATATCTACAGCTCCAAAATAGCATTCGCAAAATTTCAACCCATCCAGATTTAGCTACTAAGCTTCTTCAAATGCTCATACCAACTACATTTAAATAGTAGCCTATTGTGTCAAGGGGCAATCTACACTTCAGCTATGTCTTAGAAGATGGTTCCTCACGAAAAGAGATGGTTATGAGGCAAAAAAAGAAAAAAATTGAAAATTCTTCATAGAAATTTTTGCCTGTCTAAAAAGGTGTTTTTCAGGAAACTATATCCAAAAGACAGACTGGATGAGTCCCTACATACAACTACAAAATCATATTCAATTCTGATCATGCCTCCAAAGACACTTGTATCACCAATTCGATGCAGTCCCAGCATAGCTTTTTGCTCGAGGCTATCAGTGAATATCAAAGTTGATATTTTGAAAATTTCTAATTAGGGCAACCTACAGCCTCCAGCATTCTGCCTAGGGGGAAACACTTTTCCCAGGATTCAATTCCCACTGGCTGCTGTTACATGGTATGCCCGTTAATGCTCAAATAGGCTGATGGACTGATGATGACATGTGCGGGTGCTGTCACTGTGTGCAAGTCTTGGAGCATGTAGTGAAAATGAATAATTAATTAAGGTGGCCATGCACTAACACACACAAATGTATGTATATGTATAATTGTTTGTGAATAGGTTATATATATGTATATGTATATATATATATATATATATATATATATATATATATATATATATATATATATATATAAATATATATATATATATATATATATATATATATATATATTTTCAATGGGGGGTTATTTTTATGTACAATTCTTCTGCAAATCCTTAGGGATGGCAAGGTATTAATCATGGCCTGCCTAAGCACCCTTAAGCGCCCCTACTGTGGGAGGTTCCAGGGCAAGTTCAATTGGGTTCTTTTAACCCCCAATTATTTCCATGTAGGCATCCTGTGCGCCGAGCAATTCTAAATAAACGCCTCCTGAACTAAAGGTAATTACACTTGAGGTGTCCACTCTGTGCGCAGAATTGCTATTTTGTTAAGAATTTTGTGATCCTGTAACTAGAAAAAATTACGAGCCTGTAAAACCCCCCATTAACTCCCTAGTTAAGATGATATCCGAGGCAGCAAAATTATAGGCTTTGAAAAGATGGAGAAAGATAGAATTTCCACCAGAAATGTCAATGTTGGATAACTTTGAGGCCATTGGGGTTACACAGAATTACAGTCATCCGCTGGATATATTTGATGGTACCAAATTCTATATGCATGTTGCATAATGATCTATATGTAAGAAAGCAACTCATATGACATTCACATAAGTGACTGGTTGCCTAAACGGTCCATGCCTAAGATTTACTCGAAAGATTTTCCTCAATGTTATAGATACCAAATTGAAAATATCTTAAATGATGCATACATTAACATAATCATTTGAGGAATTAATTTGTTGTGGTTAACCCTTAAATGCCTGTAGCGGCAAAAACCGGTTGACTTTATTGGTGATATCACTCTGACAAAAGCAATATTTAGAAACGATTGGATGGAGACTCAGAAATGTTCATCAGAACGACATCTCTACTTCAAATAATTTGCGTCTAGCCTATGCAGTTGCAGGCTACTGTTTGCAGATTGTGCAGATTGGATTAGACTGCTCAGCTATGGGGCAACCCCTCCTACTGCAGGGTTCGAAATTAGCTTGAGCCGGGAGTACAGGGCTCCCATGAACTATCCTGCAGCTCCCTCATATTTCTGCAGGGGGCCCAAAGGTTTACTGTTTGATATACACATTACCTTTATGGAGCTTCTAAAGATGCAATTGGGCTCCCTGGAAAAAAGTTAACCTTCCTGATGCTGAGGTTCCTTTTCTCCAATACACAAAAAAGCAAAAAAAATATGAAAGTCATCAAAACCCTGTCATGTCGGTATTCATTACATCGCTCTTGCGGAGTTCTCTCAGATGAGTACCCATTTGCCCAGGTTTCAATAATCTTTCAGGATTTTTGCATCATTTTGTATTGGCAAAATTAGCCACCAGCAGCATCAGCATAAGGTTTAATTTCGATCCCTGTATTCTCTGTTTTGCTAGAGTATGCTACAAACAGGCTCTTAGTCAGTGCTATCACAGGAAATCCTCAAGGAGGACAGCGGATGCCTGTTGCTGGCTGACTGACTGAGTCCAGGGGGACTGGAATGATTCTATCAATGCTATCATACTGTTTGCAATGGCGTCCCATACACCACTGAGGGAGAGGAAGCATCAAGTTTTTGTGTCGCTTTCAACAGCTTAGGTCATAGAGATAGAAACCCAGTCTAACCGGAACTGGGAAGAAATGTTGTCCCACACACAGATAACCACTTCCTCCTCCTCCATCTGCTGATCTATCCGCTTTCCCTTCCTCCACTATATGTATATATATATATATATATACATATATATATATATATATATATATATATATATATATATATATATATATATATATATATATATATATATATATATATATATATATTTATATATATATATATATATATATATATATATATATATATATATATATATATATATATATATATATATATATATATATATATATATATATATACACATACATCTTTCACCTCATCCCTTTCATCATCACCTTTTCCCTCCTCCTCCTCTCCTGTGCTCCTCCTCATCAGGCGATGATAGCACCACTTGTTGGCATCCCACATAGAGTAGCAGACACAACCACTTCCCTGCCATGCCATACCCACCCCCTCCTCCTCCTCCTCCCCCTCATCTGTTGTCAGGCCAACAGGCTGCCAGACTCCCTGGGGTCCTGCATGGCAGCTATGTTCAGTTATGTTAGATGATAGCAGGGCAGCCTGTCTGTTGAGGAGAATGGCAGTATTGTTGAGTTGTGCTAGAGGCTCAGTGGAATGACCTCTGGTGTAAAGCTTATGTATGTAATCATCTCTGTGCTCCCAACATCCTGGAGTCATCTACACTGTTAACCTACTTGCAGCAGAGGCCAGGCTTATGTATGTAATCATATCTGTGGTCCCAACATCTTGTGGTTATCCCATAGGGGCATACTACCACACGGGCAGGGGCAAGACTTATGTGTGTTGTGTTATCATATCTCTGCTCTCAATATCCTACAGTCATCTTATACTACCCTACTAGTAGGAGCTTTTGTATGTAATCATATCTGAGGTCCCAACATCTTATGGTTAAATCCCATAGGGCCACACTAGCAGGGGCAAGACTTATGTGTGTTATCATATCTCTGCTCTCAATATCCTGTAGACTACCAGTAGTCATCTTAAACTACCCCACTAGTAGGAGCTTTTGTATGTAATCATATCTTTGGTCCCAACACCCTAGAGTAAGCATATATATATATATATATATATATATATATATATATATATATATATATATATATATATATATATATATATATATATATATATATATATATATATATATAGTGTGTGTGTGGATATATCTATCTATATATCTATCTATCTATCTATCTATCTATCTATATATCTATATATATATATATATATATATATATATATATATATATATATATATATATATATATATATATATATATATATATATATATATATATCTCTCACTCTCTCTCTCTCTATATATATATATATATATATATATATATATATATATATATATATACACACACACACACACTGACTGTATATGATTAGGTTATGACATACTGAGCCAGGTGCCATAAATTGTTCCTGCTTTGCTATTTTGGCAGTGTCTGAACATAGCACCATCTGGATTTCCTCTCCCATATGACAAATGGCCAAGTCTTGTATTCCCTCATACAAGCAGAAAACATCACTTAGACCATGAATGTCGATCCACCGGATACGCAACCTCGACAGGTCTCCTTAAACAACCTGGCTGCGACGAAAAGGCCAAAAGTTGCATTCGGCGCATGTTGGTGTGCAACTTTCTCTGTTATGTAAACAATACGAGAGCCCTCATATCATAACCTTAGAATCATATGAAGAGCCCTCATTGGTCTTTGTCTCCTAGTCGCAGCTCACACTAAGAGCAGGTTTAGAGCTATATTAGCCAGGTCTTCACTATAGCACACACAGTAATTGGTCTCTCGCTACCTATCCATTGTTTTATTCATCTAAGCTTAGACCTATTCCCCCTTACTAGTCTGAGTGGACAGCAGCCAGATATCTTTGGGGTTGACTTTCTGCCCATATTTGGAAAACATTTGAATGAGAAATGTAAGTCACATTTAAAATAACACATTTCTACATATCCTTTCAAAATTTATTATTTATTTAGAATGCATTTTCAAAAGTTTAATTGCATGTAGATTACACATTTTGATTGGAGCTCTAGTCATGAAAAGGTTAACCTATTTATGACCAGGTGTTGTGTCATGTATGTTATCTTCTCCTTATCAACAATGAAAATAGTCTCATTCATTCCCTTGTGTATGCTACTAAGGACCACCTGCCTCTGAAAAGAGCATATTGAATTGAGCAGATTTGAAAGAAATTTCAGGATTTTTTTTTCGGAAATGGCCTTCAATCAAGTACGTTTGAAGTAAGACCTGTAAAGAAAATAGTTCTCTGTGGTTTTCAAGGTATTTGCAGTTATGTTAGGCTGTTATCTCTGGGGATAGATGGGTTAACCCATTTATCCCCAAATACTGAGGACTGTTCCTGTTCCATTTACAAACGTAGTAGTGGAGGGGGGGGGGGGGGGGGGGTAGAAAGCAATTCAGAATTCAGGGGTAGGGGGGGAGGCTCCTGGGTATTCGGAATTCAAGGGGACGGGGGTCAAAAAAAGAAAAAGGAAAATTAAGTTCAGAAAAAGGGGGGAGGGGTGTTTAATGGTTATTAAGAACTGGGGGGTGGGGGAAGAGGGGGGGCAAAATTTACCCCCCCTACCACTTTAAGAACAATGAAAATGAGAGAGAGAGTCAGAGAGAGAGAGAGAGAGGTCTTACAGGGAGAGAGAAATCTACTAGTTAGAAATGAGAGTCCTTGTATTTACAACTTCTCAGTTCAAATAAGAAGCCTGTTGTTATAAATGGTGGGAGTTTTCACCTTGCCTGTATTTTGAACAGATTGAATTTGGCAACCTAATCTCACATGGGGCACACCTATATACTTATACATACAGCATGACTTGCAAAAGGCATAATAACCCATTAAAGCTCACAGCACCCAAAAGCAGCCAGACAATTTTGTAAAAATCCTTCAGGCGAAAGTATGGTTAGGAACATAATTGAATGAGAGATGATGATTAGAAGTTCAGAACACTACCAACAATTCTCCTTCAATTTTTTAAATTGTAAAATCAATCTTAATTTGCTGTTTATTGTCAAAAGTATCAAAGATCTAGACGACAACTTTATGAGCAACTGTTAGGCATTATTGGGATAGCCATTCAAGCCTATAGTCCCCTGATATGGCCGGACTCTAAATGAGAGAACATTTTCAAACAATGGCATCGTTACTTCATAAGGGAATTAAATGAAGGATAAGTGATTTAGACCCCAACCAACAACTCTTTTCATATGCCTTCTTATGTTTAAACAGGGCTTGAATATTTCAGCAAAATGAAGGCTAGGAGTTGAAGATTCATTCCAAATCATTTTCTGATCAGTCTGATTGTTGTGGATAAAGAATATGGGGTGATTGCCCTTTAAATAAAAATCCCAAGGTCGAAAGAGTAGTAACAAGGATGATGTAAAAATTGATTTAGGTACCTCTCTTATCTATTAGCACCACATTTAGCTTGGTACTGATACTGCATCCTGGTACCTCTCCGTCGCTGAAAGTACCCCCCCCCCCCACCATCCCTCACAATAAAACTATCATCCTCTGCCCCTGAGTTGGAGAATATATATTTTTTTCTCCTCGTTAACCCATTCATGCCTGTAGTGCCCTTAACTGTCTGATTGATAGGATGATATATCGCTCTTATGAAAGGAAAGTTTGGAAAATATTTGACAGAGAAATCCATATTGGTTATCACCTTTTAAGTCTTTTGGAAATGTTTTTCTGAATTCTTGTATAATTGCTAAGCTATTCTCAAAACTCACGGGACCAGGTGACATTTTTCAGTGAGAACCACAGGGAGGAATATGTCGTTGCATTCATGCCTGGAGACCTCCTTCTGGAACAAGTATACCTTTGAAAATATTTTGGGATTACTGGGACTTAGCCTGAGGACCCGTCCTGCCTGCTTCAGTTTCCAGACAGCCTACTTTTTGGACTGGCAATTTTTTTTTCTAAGGATTACTAGTTATCTGTTTCTAGATGCTGATGAATAATGATTATCTGAGTGTTTTTCACATGTCAACTACACCTACATGACTTGAAACTACAGGGAAATCCCTCTTGTCATCTGAAAGTTAATTATTAGTTATGATGTATTTGTGGATGTGGATGAATGACAATTATTTTACTGAAAGTTTTGCCCACCACCGCTATGAAATCATGACTTCGAACAACAGGGAAATCCCTGGGAAGTCTTTTCTGTCAGGTTTGCACATCACCACCATAAAAACATGCCTTGAAACTACGGGGAATTCCCTCTTGTCTATTGAAAGTTATTAATTGTGTATTTATAGGTACTGATAAATGAAAGTATTTTCTGTCTGGTTTGTGCATCATAGCTATGATATCATGATTTGAAACCACAGGAAAATTCCCCTTGTCTACTGAGAGTTACTAATTGTGTATTTATAGATACTGATAAATGTCAATTATTTTCTGTCTTGTTTGCCCATCATAGCTATGTCTAGTTTACGTGTCACTGTGAGCTATTCTTACATAACATGTTAACCCTTCAAATGCTGAGGCTACTTTCGTCCAAAGTACAAGGATGCAAAGATCTTTGAAAACCTTCTAAACCCTGTCATATTGGTATTCATTGGAAAGCTCTCGCTGAGTACTCTCAAAAGAGTACCCAATTGCCAGGGTTTCGGTCATTTTTCAGCTTTTTGCACATTATTTTGTATTAATCAAAATAGCCACCAGCAGCATAAGGGTTAATTGCACGGTGAAATACCTATTGATAACTCTCATCCATCAGGGCTTGACATTAAGGACTGCCCTGGGCATGTAAAAGTTTTCAAAATGGCTGAAGGGCAGGTAAAAATCAGTGTGCCTGCCCAGGAACAATAGATGACATTAGTTCTATTTTTCCTGGCCTGCCCTGCATGGCAGGTCAGCTTTCACTTCAGAGATACTATAACACAAGGGAAATTCAATATTCTTTCTCTAACAGTACATATAAAACTATAGCAGAGAAACAGTTAATTGGTACAAGTATAGTAAATACAGAAAAGTCACTTTCATGTTAATTCTATCCCACCTTTTGCAAGGTAGGTCAAAATTGTGTCACAAGTGCAGGTAGAAATTAACATTTACCTGCCCTGCTCATTTTGTAAGCTACAACTGAGGAGTGCTGAAGAGGACAGGTTTGGGGGATGTCTTATTTGAAAGGTGAAAGGTACAAGCTCATTTTGAACCTAAATCGTTCTGATGTTGCATTTGCCCTTTAATTATGTATTACTTAGTTATTTTCAAAGGTATCATATATCTGTATGGTACTTCTCACATGGGGCTTTAGGCATGTAAGGGTTAAGAAAGTGAGAAACTTCAAGGAATGAGCCTTAAAGAAATGGGAATGCATGGATGGCTATGTCATTTCACTATTCAACTCATCTAGACACAGAAAAAACTATGTGATCAATGACGGCCAAAAAATCTAGGTTCTTGCAAGCTGCAGTTGCAGCTATGTTTAACCTAGTTATCTCCATAGTGTCTAAACACATACTGACTATGGTGGCCCTATGTTTTTAGTCAGTGCAATCTCTAAAATTTCTTCAAAAAAGAAATGCTTGCAAGATAAATTACAACCCCCTCTGTTTGCAATAAATAGATGTTTTGAACATTTATACTCCGATACAGCATTATTTCCATAAGTATTGCAGATACAGAAAACATCCAGGTAAACTTAGGCAACGGATAGCTTAAAAATCCAACCCTTTTAGCCCTTCAACCCTATGTTGATGACAAAAAGGTTAAGTAACCAATTGCTAAGGGTTAAGTGACCAACTTCTGGTGGCTGCTCTGAGGATGAAAGGGTTAAGTGACCAACTGCTGGTGGCTGCTCTGAGGATGAAAGGGTTAAGTGACCAACTGCTGGTGGCCGCTCTGAGGAAGAAAGGGGTTAAGTGACCAACTGCTGGTGGCTGCTCTGAGGATGAAAGGGTTAAGTGACCAACTGCTGGTGGCTGCTCTGATGATGAAAGGGTTAAGTGACCAACTGCTGGTGGCTGCTCTGAGGATGAAAGGGTTAAGTGACCAACTGCTGGTGGCTGCTCTGAGGATGAAAGGGTTAAGTGACCAACTGCTGGTGGCTGCTCTGAGGATGAAAGGGTTAAGTGACCAACTGCTGGTGGCTGCTCTGAGGATGAAAGGGTTAAGTGACCAACTGCTGGTGGCTGCTCTGAGGATGAAAGGGTTAAGTGACCAACTGCTGGTGGCTGCTCTGAGGATGAAAGGGTTAGGTGACCAACTGCTGGTGGCTGCTCTGAGGATGAAAGGGTTAAGTAACCAACTGCTGGTGGCTGCTCTGAGTATGAAAGGGTTAAGTGACCAACTGCTAGTGGCCGCTCTGAGTATGAAAGGGTTAAGTGACCAACTGCTGGTGGCTGCTCTGAGGATGAAAGGGTTAAGTGACCAACTGCTGGTGACTGCTCTGAGGATGAAAGGGTTAAGTGACCAACTGCTGGTGACTGCTCTGAGGATGAAAGGGTTAAGTGACCAACTGCTGGTGGCTGCTCTGAGGATGAAAGGGTTAAGTGACCAACTGCTGGTGGCTGCTCTGAGGATGAAAGGGTTAAGTGACCAACTGCTGGTGGCTGCTCTGAGGATGAAAGGGTTAAGTAACCAACTGCTGGTGGCTGCTCTGAGTATGAAAGGGTTAAGTGACCAACTGCTAGTGGCCGCTCTGAGTATGAAAGGGTTAAGTGACCAACTGCTGGTGGCTGCTCTGAGGATGAAAGGGTTAAGTGACCAACTGCTGGTGGCTGCTCTGAGGATGAAAGGGTTAAGTGACCAACTGCTGGTGGCTGCTCTGAGGATGAAAGGGTTAAGTGACCAACTGCCAGTGGCTGCTCTGAGGATAAATATGTTAAGTGAACACTGATTATTGATATGTGACCAATCATGGCTATGCTGATGACACCCAGCTCTGCTTATCATTCAAAAAGACAAGTGATAACGCAATAGTCAAACGTGAAATCCTAAATCTTGAGAAATGTTTGTGTGACATTAGTGTCTGGATGTCTCAGAACAAACTGAAACTCAACAATGACAAGACTGAAATCATTCTATTCGGCTCTAAGAAACACTTAGCTGAACTGAACATTAAGTCACTCTCTGTAGCGGGGACTGATGTGTCTGTTGCATCTGAGCCTGTGCGGAATCTGGGAGCTATGTTTGACTCTCAACTGACCATGGCACCCCATGTCGAAAGTGTTGTCAAAAAATCTAGCTTTCACCTGAGAAATATTGGAAAAGCGAGACGTGTGTTAACAGAAGATGCCACAAAAACAGTGATGCAGTCACTGGTAATGTCTCGCTTGGATTACTGCAATGCGCTCCTAATTGGAATACAACAGGATTTGATTGCAAAGCTGCAGCGACTACAAAACAGTTCAGCAAGGATAGTATGGAGAACCAGGAAGTATGAACATATCACACCTGTTCTCATCAAGCTTCACTGGCTACCAATCAAATTCCGCATCCAATTTAAGGTTCTACTGCTGGTATACAAGGCGCTAAACGGACTTGCACCTAAGTACATCAAGGAGCTGCTCGTGCCTTATAAACCCAGACGCCATCTACGATCAGAAGCAAAGGGCCTTCTGGACGAGCCTCGGACTAGACTCAAATTTGGAGATCGCGCTTTCTCCATTAGTGCACCGAGATTATGGAATGCGCTTCCACAACACCTGAAGGATTCTACATCGTGTCAGGCCTTCAAGAAGTGTCTCAAAACACACCTTTTCAGGCTCGCCCATTGAGGCGTTGTGGACAATTACTCAAACTATGACAATGTGCAGCGCTTTTGAACATTTTATGAATGGAAAAGGCGCTATATAAATTCCAATTATTATTATTATTATATGTGAATATGAATTTTTGTCCAATGTCAATCATTTTGGCATATGAATGCTAAATCCATGGCTAGTCAATTGTCAGTGGGTAAGGAAATTGGAGTGCAGCTGTAAACCACAGTATAACCCCTTGTCACTGGCAACATAATCACATGCCTTGAGCCAGATTTGAACCTCTGCCATGGCAAGATCGAGGAAGCTCAGACTGCTCAGTCATTGGGGTAAGCCCCTTGCTGTTGTGGAAAGTTGTTTTTCCAGTTGTCTGTGTTTATTTTTGCAGGTATTTCCAAAGCCATAAACAAGTTTTTGCATCTTTAGAAAACAACCACTTGTTTGAGTTCATCCTGACATACACATATTCATTCTTGGAAAGATTTTTGGTGTACATTTCCGTGTACATTTCATTATCATGTCTTTTTTTTTTAGCTCCCTTAACCTTTCAAGTACAGGAAGTGCAAATTTGACAGGGCTTGACATTAAGGGCTGCCCTACTGTCCCGGGCAGGTAATTTTTTTAAAAATAGCTGAAGGGCAGGTAAATATCAGAATGTGCCTGTCCTACATGGCAGGTAAGATTCCATCATGTAACTTCATAGATACTAAAACAAATGGGAAATTCAATATTTTTTCAACAATACAGATAAAGCTATAGCAGGAAAACAGTTAATTGGGACAAGTATAGTGCATACTGAAAAGTCACTTTCATGTTCATTCTATCACACCTTTTGCAGGGCAGGTCAAAAATGTGTCGGGCAGGTAGAATATCAAGTTTACCTGCCCTACTTGGCAAGTGCCTTTAAAAGTTTAGGTTGAGCCCTGTTTGAACCCCAATTGCTTCACAAGTCCACCTTTGTAACTAAGTGAATTCTCCCTTCCAATAGCCAAAAATAATTTCTTAATCAATAGACAACTTTTATACTGATGTTCACGGTGCTTCCGAGGCAGAACCTCCAAAGTCAAGTAGGTTTTTAAAGCCAACCGAGGATGTTAGGTCCATAATGATAATAGGGCTGCTGTTGTGGTCATTAAATGGCAGCAATAATTAGAGTTAAGCTTGGAACATTACCAACATTTTGCTTCTCCTTTTCTTTTTTCCTTTTTGACGTTTCGCTTGAGTTATTTTATTGTTATTTTGTGGCTTTCCTCTCTGAACTCTTATTTGCCTAACTGAAGATTTTGAGTTATTTCATGATTTTTTGGCTTGTTGTATATATACAACATTTTATTTTCAATGTACTTGCATGTGCCTGTGATAATGCCATTTGTCCTTTTGGAATAGATATCATGTATTTTATCAGATTATCATAGGGAGGAAAAAATGAACAATTTGCTTGTAGGCAATTTAATAATGATTTAATTTACTTTTTACAAGGAAGACTTTGCTTGTAGGCAATTTAATAATGATTTAATTTACTTTTCACAAGGAACACTTTGCTTGTAGGCAATTTCATAATGATTAGATTCTCAGTAGACTGATGCACTTTTGTTTTGACAGGTTATCTTTTCAACAGGTTTTACCATGTATTTGGTTTATTTCAAATCCTGTTTTCTATGACAAGTTATACTTTCATTTACTGATTTCTTTCCTAAACTCAAAATGTTTTACCATATTTGGTTTATTTCAAATCCTGTTTTCTATGACAAGTTACATTTTCATTTTATACTGATTTCTTTCCTAAACTCTCTTTCTTTCTCTCTCTTGTCTAGGTATACTCAACGTTTGAAGATGAGGCCTCAGACCCATCAGTAAGCACTACTTCTCTTATTCCACTAACTCTTTCTCAAGTCTGCCTATGTTCAAATATTTGTATGTATATATTTAAAAATGTGTATACAGTCAAACCTGCCTGAGCGAACACCTCTATTAAGAGACCACATTTTCATTTCCCCTGGTCTAACATCCTAGTTTAACCCTTATGCTGCTGAGGCTTCTTTCGTCCAAAGCACACACATGCAAAGATTCTTGAAAGCCTTTCTAACCCTGTCATGTTGGTATTCATTGATAGCTCTCGCTGAGTTCTCTCAGATGAGTACCCATTTGCCAGGGTTTCGGTCATTTTTCAGTTTTTTTTAACATTTTGTATCGTCAAAATTAGCCAACAGCAGCCCAAGGGTTAAATGACCCTCTATTAGGAGAACACCTGTCTTAAGAGACCATATTTTGGTCTGCCCTTGGGTGTTCTCTTAAATTGAATACATATTTGACTGTATATATAAATATATATATATATATATATATATATATATATATATATATATATATATATATATATATATATATATATATATATATATATATATATATGCTATCGGGCAAGTGGGTTCATACAGCAGGAAAGTGGGTTGGTGTATTTATAGAGGGTGGGGATGTCTTCAGTCAATCAAAGTAAGGCATCATTGGCCTCTGATGCCCTGTATGAACCCTAATCCTCTTAGCTGCATGCTCAACTCAATTTAGTTCTGGGTTGAGAATGTAAGCATGTTTTATGTAGCTTCTGACCCATTTATGTTTTCTCTGGCCCCAGAAACCTGTTTCTTTTTAAACATCGTTTGGAAAGTATTTGAAGGTGTAATATTTATAAGGCCGAAACAATGACTTTCTCTCTATTTTTAAAAAATTCTTGCTTTATCCCACAGTGATCCTCCAAATTCTTAGAATTCCATAAAATAAATAACTCCAGGCACAATAAGGTTTAACCATTCATGCCTACATTGCCCAAAACATCCAGACTGATTTAGTGATATGTTTATGACCAGAGAAACTGTCCAATAGGGCTGTGCTCGAGTCCCAGGACATCGAGTGCTCGCCAAACTTTCAAAATCGATGTTCAACATCTGCTGTCATCGAGCACCCCCCCCCCCCCCCACCCTCCCTCGCTTGAACCACTGCTTAAGGCTTAATCCTTGGACATCCCCCCCCCCCCTCCCCCCAAAATACACAAGAGCCTACTTTGGGCTAGTTTCTTCAAGAAGACTGCAGCGCTAAACCGGCCGCCATTGAAACTGCACTGTGATAGACTATCGCTTGCGGTAATGCTTGGAAAAGTGTGGAAAGGGCCACGCTATGTATTTTACATGGGGTTGGTCCGGCCCTCACCACACTTTTCTAAGTATTACTGTGTGCAAAAGAATCGAATCAAGAAAATCGACATCGAGAAAAATTAGTCAATTAATCAAATCGAGAAAAATTGGCTGATGAGCACAGCCCTAGTATCCAAACTATGACTCTCCTGGAAATATTTTATATATCTAAGCTTAATTTTAAAGTTATTTTCAAAAGTGTCCTAGATCCAGACGACACTTGTCTTAAAGTGGTCTCCTGGCATGAATGGGTTAAAGCTTCCAACAGGTGTAATATGATACGGAACGTGACCTGCGGAAGCGATTATTCAGTTGACTGTGAATTTGAAGGTCAAGGCAAGGTCAAGCAGGGTGACTTATTTGTTTTTAGTAACCATGAACTTACATCTTACCATCACCCACCCAAAAATATTTTTTCTGGGAGTTTGATGCAAAGCATGTTGTGTATACCCTTCCTAGTAATATATGAAAATATTTATAGATAAAAAAAACTATTCATTAATTTGCCAGTACTTCGACGTCATTTCTATTAACCCTTCTAATGCTGAGGCTATTATCATCCAAAATACAAGGATCAAGGACGCAAAGATTTTTGCAAATCATCTAAACCCTGGCCAAATTAGCCACCAGCAGCATAAGGGTTAAGTTGACTATTCCTTCTAGACTAGGGCCCGGGGTGTTAGAAAGGATTTTTTCTAACACTTACAGGTTAAAAACTTTATCTAAACCTAAAAATATATAACCAGTTACTTCAGATGGCAGATATATGTCAATAACCTTAGTTCAGCTCTCTCACTCCAGGTGGATGATTGTATAGGTTATGGGTGCAAGGAAAAATACTTAAATTTGTGGGTTCACCTGGATTTCATGTGCCCTATTATCATAAGGATAGGGTTTGAGTAATAAGATTTCCTCCAGTTTTTACAAATCCAGTACCCCCCCCCCCCCCCCCCCACCCGGTAATAATTAATACGAGGTGGGGTATTTCTTTGGCTACATATTATGAATGGGGATGAGTGAAGGGCTGTTAGGGTCCCTCCAGTTGGAACATACCCTGTACCCCTGATTCTGATCAATAATACCCTGATGGGGTGTTTGTTTGGGTAGACATTTTGAATGTGGATGAGAGAGGGGGTGTCAGGGTTCCTCCAATAGGCACGTACCCGGGTACCCCTGGTTCTGATCAATAATAACACCCTATGGGTTGTTTGCTCTGGGAGACTTTTACATGAGGATGAGTGGGGGTGTTAGGGTTCCTCCAGTTGGCACGTACCCCGGGTACTGCCGGGTACCCCTGGTTTGTATCATTAACACCAGGCGGGGTGTTTGTTTGGGTAGGGCCTGATAGAAAGCTACACCAGGAGATGGCCTAGTGATGGATTTATGTCCAGACAACTGATACAGCACATATGATGGAGGTGTCAGTTCACAGGGCCTGGCACACAACCAAATAGGACACAATCCCTCTTTAGTAGGAGTATAGTCCTAGCCACCAGGGCGTCTGGGCATTATTTGGACACCCAAACCCTTAAAAATCACTCCTCAGGACACCCAAAACCTTTTCTGAGAAATTTCTAAAAATGTCAATTTCAAGCATATAATTGAATATTTTTTCAGCTCAATATAAATCTCATGGCATTTCATATGGAAATTCTGCTTTATTTCATTCGGCAAATACATCTTTATGGTTGTTATTTGAGTATTTTGTGGTCTCCCTTGAAAAATAGGATGCCCCAAAATTTTGCAATTGCCAATTTTTGCCTGAGCATAGGCACTGATACTCAATGCAATACCAAATACTGATGATATTGGATGGAAAAAATATTGTATTGAAAAAGTTCAGTACCATATCATTTAAGATTTGAGATTGCTATCTGGACTTTGAAGGGTTAAAATCCTTACTCCAGTAAGTATTCAGAAGACACTAGGTCTTGGTATCGGCCCCTGGACAGTGTTGTGTCATTAGGGAATGAATAATTGTCGACCCACAGTGGCGTCTATATCTGTGGCCCTGTCCGAAGTTCCTAACTAGTTACCTACCCATTATCCAGTGACAACAATCGTCACTCTCCCTGAACAAGACGACTCCAGCTGTACTAGCCAATAGCGGCTGGGAAACTTCGATTCAAACGACCCAAGATTGATTTGCGACAGGCCTGTCCGGAGACTGTGGAGAAAAGATTTATCAAGTTGAAGAATTTTGGGAAACTAAACACGATGATTAGCATTTGACCCCAGCTTCCCTGGCTACTTCCAGCTTGGGACAGGCTTGTTTACACAACGGTTGCCTAGCAACGTTGCTGATGAGAGACAGTGGGACGACTGGTTAACCCATTAATGCTTAAGATCTTCTCTGAAAACTGCTGTCTGGGTCTCTGATACGTTTATCAATAAATTGGGAATTGAAAATAAAATTATAAAATAATTGAAGGAGAGTTAATGATATTGTTCTGATTTTAATCAAACATTTCTTCTTCAAATATTTTTCTCACTATGGTTTTGCTTGAAAGATTTCAACAAAATTGTCAGGCCCCATTTTGGCCTATCTGAGCATTGATGGTTTAACTCATTCATGACGAGATACTGGTAAAGATCCTGGTAAAGATCCTGGTAAAGACCTCGCTTCAGGCCTGAATGAGTTAACCCATTCATGCTTGGAGACTTCCATGACTTATGTTGTCTGGACCTGTTATACTTTTGAAAAATCCTTTAAATTAAGGATGATTTCGCAAAAATATTTGCAGGGGAGTCGTTAGTTACTTTATGACCAATGTTTCTCCTTCGAATAGTTTCTGAAAAATGCTTTTGTTATAGAGAGATCTTACCAAAATAGTAAGGCGGCATAGTCTTAGCCAGTAGGGCATCTGGGCATCATTTGGACACCTAAACCCTCAAAAATCACCCTGCAGGACCCACCCAACGTCTTCTGTGAGGAATTTTGGAAAAAGTCAATTCTAAGCATATAATTGAACATGTTTTACCTCAATATTATTCCCATGACATCGTATATGGACATTATGCTTTGTTTCATTGAGTAAATACATGCTTGTGATCTGAGTATATTGTGGTCTCAATTGAAAAATAGGATGCCCCAACATTTTACCATTGCCAATTTTGGCCACCCAGTTTCTAAATCCTGGCTTAAAGACCCTGTCAGGCGGTTTTGGGTTTGGGGTGCTACAGGCCTGAATGGGTTACTAGTGCACACAGGGTGACACTGACACATTCCCTAGGTATTCCAGTAGTGGCTCCTGATCACCCATGTTGAACAATCTACATTCCATGTAACTGACACCGGAAAATTACCAGGGTTTTTAAAGAAGGGCACAAAGTCATTTACCTGGAGTTTTGTCATACATATATATATATGCGTCTATATCAACTTTATCGCTTTGAAATTAGATACCAAATTTAAAAAGCTATGTAAAAAAATATTCAAGAATCTTTTGACTCATTTGTGCAAGAGATGTAAGATTTGCTGTTCACGATTCTATACCTTATTTCTTATATTGAAGGTGAACCTGAAGTGTTTGATTGTAGGTTTGGTCCCCTTTTGTAATTTAATACCTCTACAAATATTTGTGAAATTGGTCTTGATTTTCAGACTATTTGCACACAGTTAGCATAGATATTTTAACCAGTTTTCACCTGGATTGCAAACATGATCTAACAACTGTGAGCACAAATATTCAAATCTATATATGAGATTTATTGAAAGTTGCTGTACCAGGGATATATACATAGATAAATATATATATATATATATATATATATATATATATATATATATATATATATATATATATATATATATATATATATATATATATATATATATATGTATATATATATATATATATATATATATATATATATATATATATATATATATATATATATATATATATATATATATATACATATATATATATATATATATATATATATATATATATATATATATATATATATATATATATATATATATATATATATATATATATATATATATATATACATACATATATATATACACACTCACACATGGAGAGAGAGAGAGAGAGAGAGAGAGAGAGAGAGAGAGAGAGAGAGAGAGAGAGAGAGAGAGAGAGAGAGAGAGAGAGAGAGAGAGAGAGAGAGAGAGAGATTATACAAAGTATACATATAATATATACATATTTGCACACAGTTAGCATAGATATTTTAACCAGTTTTCACCTGGATTGCAAACATGATCTAACAACTGTGAGCACAAATATTAAAATCTATACATGAGATTTATTGAAAGTTGCTGTACCAGGGAAATATAAATAAATACATATATATATATATATATATATATATATATATATATATATATATATATATATATATATATATATATATATATATATATATATATATATATACACACACACACTCACACACGGAGAGAGAGAGAGAGAGAGAGAGAGAGAGAGAGAGAGAGAGAGAGAGAGAGAGAGAGAGAGAGAGAGAGGTTATACAAAGTATACATATAATATATACATATTTTATACAATGTATATACGTGTAATTGATTTATACGTAGTACATGTATGTGCATGTATTAGTATCAGCTTAACTCTAACTCAGGCATGATAGGGTTTACTGTAGAAAAAGCCTATGAGGCGGTGTATGAAAGGCCCAGGTCAGGCAAGAGAAAAAGATCAAAGGATTCTGCATCAACGAGTCCTTGGCTCTTGCAGTTGCAATGGAATGTACACACATGTAGTTTCCATTCTGGCCACCAGATGGCAGGTGTGCATAGGATTACCTAATGATCTTCTATGTGACCTGACAACTTAAAATTACTCTTTTTCCCAAACGGATAAAATTTTCCTCAATTATTTTTAAGAAAATTGTTTCCTGAAAGTGAAATTTGTTCTGATTTTTGGAGACATACTCCTTTGAGTCATCTCATCTGGGAGCTTGGAGTAACCTGTACGGATTAATTCATTCATGCCTGCACAGCCAAACTGCTATTTTGGTTATATCTCTCAAACAAAAGGAATGATAAGAAAACATTTGAAGGAGAGTTGTTCATTTATACTCTATCTGGAACCCTCCTTCAAAAAATTTGCCAATTATTGCTTCATTGAAGAGTTATTGTCATAAGTATGAGAGGTCTAGACAACACTTGTCCATAGTAGAACTCCAGGCATGAATGGGTTAAGCACCAGCTCCCACAATGGAAGCCTGATGATTATGAGAATGTAAGCCTTAGAAGCAAGACTTGTATTACATCTAAGAGTAGCCGGGAACCAGTGAGACGAAATAAGCCTTTTAGGGCATGGATTGGGATCATTAAAGCTGCCAGTACAGTGGGAATTGGATTAAGACTACCTGTAAAACCCTGGCTCCCTGATCTTATTAGGTGTTGTAATTACGTTCCATTCATTCAGTTTAACCTAGTTCAGTTGTTAACCCTTTATATGCTGCTGGTGGGTCATAATATGGCCAATACAAAAAGATGCAAAACACCTGACGAATGACTGAAACCCTGGGTACTCATTTGAGAGTACTCAGCTAGAGATTGCTTATGAGTACAAACAGGACAGGGTTAACCCTTCCAATGCTAAGGCTATTTTTGTCCAAAGCACAAGGGTGCAAAGATGTTTGAAAAGCTTCCAAACCCTGTCATTGTTGGTATTCATTAGATAGCTCTCACTGAGTACTCTCAGATGAGTACCCATATGTCAGGGTTGCATTCATTTTTTCACCCTTTTTGCATTATAAGGGTTAACCCTTTCATACCTCTTGCACCCCTAAAAAGGGCTGACTACCCTTTACTATTAATATGGCTAAGACTTCCAAGGAAATCATGGCATTTTAATGCATAATCATTAGAAAAAACCCTAAAAAAAAACCCAATTTCTTTTGAGCGGAACGTTGTAAACTGTCATTTCAAGCATATTATTGAGTTTTTTCCACTTCAATGTAATTTTCCATGAAATATTTTTAGGATAATATAATCTCATATTGCAATATGTAAATGCATGTTCATGGCTGAAATCTGAGTATATTGTGGTCTCCCATGAAAAGGGGAATGCCCAAACATTTCACATTTGCCAATTTTGCGCACACAGTTTCTAAATCCTGGTTAAGAACCTGATCCTGGGTATTCCCAGCTATTCCTGACTTTCAACATTTTCAAGGTTAAACCTTTATGCCATGGTGGCAAATTTTGCCATGATTGAAACCCTGCCACATGATACTCATCTGAGAGTACTCTGCAAGAGCTATCCAATGAATACCAACATGACATGTTTGTGTCATTGTGCTTTGGACAAAGTAGCCGCGGCATTGGAAGGGTTAAAGGGGGTTTCCCTGCACCCCTTAGGCCCCCTCTGTATCAGCAACTATGAAGGGTGTTTCTGGCCAGTAGCATTTCAAAAAGAAATTACATGGCATCTACACTTAAGGGTGCTCTGACCTTGAATAGGTTAACCAAGGTTAACCCTTTAACACCCTGAGTATGCAGGTCATTAGACAAAAAATCAAACAGCTACATTCTCTATTTGCAAGAATTGTTCAAAGAATGATTGTTTGGAACTAGAAAGACTGCCTTTGAAATAGTTTTTCTATAATGTGTTTTAGGTGGATACTATTTTGTGTTTGTGTGTGTGTGTGTGTGTGTGTGTGTGTGTGTGTGTGTGTGTGTGTGTGTGTTTCAGACGCCCTATGTGCATTGCTATGAGTGTAAATAGTTTAACCCATTCATGCCTTTAGCAACCAAAGCCGCCTGACTATTTCAGTGATATCTCTCAAATAAAAGCAATTCTAAGAAAATATTTGAAGTAGAGAGGTTTATCTGAAACTAAGTAACAACTCTCCTTCAAATAGTTTTTCAATTTATGATTAACTCCAAAGTTATGTTCAAAAGTAGCATAGGTCCAGACGACATTTGTCAAGCGTTCATGCCTCAGGCATGAATGGGTTAACCTAATCACACCTGGAGCATTCACATAATCTGACACATATGAAAATATTGCAATAGAAAAACAATAAGTTGAGAAATATTTGGTATAAAGTTGTCGTACCTGCTTGTTTTAACAATCCTTCCTCAGATATTTTTCAAATATGAATCTATTTGACGAATTATGTTCAGTTGATGCGTGCATTTCAAATGCAAATGGGTTAACCCTTCCAATGCTGAGGCTACTTTCGTAAAAAGTACACGGATGCAAAGATTTTTCAAAATCCTCCAAACCCTATCATGTTGGTATTCATTGGATAGCTCTCGCCGAGTACTCTCAGATGAGTACCCATGTGCCAGGGTTTCCGTCATTTGCCAGGTTTTCTGTATCATTTTGTGATGGCATAATTAGCCAGCAGCAGCATATGGGTTAACCACCATTTTACTACCACTGAACATCTGTCGCACCTACCTGTCCATGCTCTGCCACCTCCAGGCAAAAAGTCTGTCTGACGGAAATACTTATATTCTGTACACCATGGTGAATTTAACCCCTTTGCTGCTAGTGGCTAATTTGGCCAATACAAAATGATGCAAAAACCTGAAAAATGACCATTAACTCATCTGCGGGTACTCAGCAAGAGCTTTCCGATGAATACCAACATGACAGGGTTTAGATGGTTTTCAAAAATCTTTGCATCCTTGTGCTTTGGACAAAGGTTGCCTCAGCATTGGAAGGGTTAACCCATTTATGTTTACATCGACAAAAATCTTACAGATTCATACTTGTGAAAATACCTGAGAGAGGAAAATTAAATTGATCAGGACATTGCCATCAACTCTTCTTCAAATATTTTGTAAAATCCTTCACAATTCCAAAGTTATTATCCTGACAACAATTTCTAGAGGAACTCATGCATTTATGGCTAAGCATTTTTCTTGGATTTGCTGTGTTGTACTTATGATACTATCGGCAATAACTCTATGCTTGAAATTAAGCATAAATTAGAAAAGTGTTTGGTGAAGAGTAATTGGTCAGTTTTGACAGGAACTATGATATATTTAAAAATATCAACTATGTAGTTCCTGGTCTTGATTAACATTTCTTCTCCAAATATTTTCTGAAAATTGTTTTGTAAGAGAAATATCTCCATTCTGTCTGCCAGTGTCTTAGCCAGGATTTAGAAACTGGGTGCCTAAAATTGGCAGTTGTAAAATTTTTGGGTGTCCAAATTTTTAAGGGGGATCACAATATACTCATATTTCAACCATAAACATGTGTAAATTCATCAAAATAAGGCATGATGTCATTAAACAATGTCGTGGGAATTGCAAGGAGATGAAAAAATTCAATTATAAGCTTGAGATTGAAATTTTTAGAAATTCCACACAAAAAAATGTGGGAGTCCTGAGGTGCTCTTTTCAAGGGTTTGGGTATCCAAAAAGGCACCCAGACACCCTGCTGGCTAAGGCCATGCTGTGTGGTAGTTATGGGTGCCACAGGCATGAAATGGGTGCAAGGATAATCTGGGTTATTGTTGATATTTCCTCTTCTTAGAAATGCATTTCTATGAAATACACTTGGAAAATTTCTTTCATTTCCTAGAAATCACCTATGATGACTGATCACTAGAGCATGAATAGTATAGTATTGTATAGTATGTTTATTGACTGCACTGCTATGCAAAATCATACAATATACATGTATTTTCTATTAAAAATGCAAAAAATCATCATGAATGTTCAGCCATTAATGCTCCCAGTGGGTCAAAAGCTGCCTAGTGATTTCCATGAAATCTTCTAAGCAAAATGATATTTAGAGGAGGCAGAAAAGGGTTAATTTCACGTGTGCTACAACAGAACAATCACTTATTATTATTGTCATTTTTCGTGATTTCCATATACTCATAGAATTGCTTGATTTCTTTATACTCATAGATATTGCTTGTTTTTTCGAGAATTAAAACCCCAAATGTTTTATTATTATTGTCATTGATTGTGATTTCCATATACTCATTGAAATTGCTTGTTTTTTCAGGGAGTAAAACCCCAAATGTCCACACCTGTACGACCTTCATCCGGCCAAGGTCAAGGTTACATGAGGAATTTCAGGGTAAGTGTTTTTTTGTTGAAATAGACAAGGCATACCTCTGGGTCCGGTTTCACTATTGAAATGCAACACGACTCCCAGGTGCAATGACATACATAGGGGTCTGCCTAGACTAGGTATCTAGGCAGTAGGCCATGGTCTTAGCCAGCAGGGCGTCTGGGTGTCTTTTTGGACGCCCAGACCCTTAAAAAGCACCCCTCAGGACACCCAAAAAACTTTGTGAGGAATTTCTTAAAATGTCAATCTCAAGCATATAATTAGAATTTTTCATTTCCATATTATTCCTATGACATCGTATAAGGATATCATGCTTTAATTTGATAAATTAATACAAGTTTATGGTTGAAATCTCAGTAAATTGTGGTCCCCCTTAAAAATTTGGATGCCCAAAAACTTTACAATTGCCAATTTTGGGCACCCAGTTTCTAAATCCTGGCTAAGACCCTGCAGTAGGCTGTCATTTGTATTTTTCTGTCCTGTTTTTATGTTACCTGGAAGCAAATAGTCTAGGTGGCCATAGTGGCCAATTTAGTTATCTCACACTTGTCTCACCATGGGAATAGAGGATCCACTATGAGTATGACAAAACCTAAAACCTCTAAAGATAGGAGGACCAGGTGGTGCCATCTATCTACCATACCTGGTAGTACTGCACCACAACTGCTTGGTCAACACAGGAGGGAATGTCAACTCTTTAGGGACTAGGAGCCTAGTTTTGGGTCTGCCCTGATAGCGGAGTGGTCTAAGGCTGACTGCTCACCTTCCCTCTATTGGCAACACGATTGGAAAATTTAATTTTCATTTTCCAACTTCGTTTTGAAGAGTTTTAGAAAAGGATTACATATATACAAGCACACATATGCATATATATGTACCTATACCCAGGAAAAAATGGCTGAAAAGAGGGTGTCACAAGACCACCCTGTTTAGAGGGTATCCTGGCCAGGGCGCTGCTGCTGCTGCAGTATGTACCCTGAAGTGCCTGGGCACTGCCGTGGCACAGGATGCATTGAAATCCAAGGAGACAACATTAATTGTTGCCTGGATCGGCTTGCAGAGGGTGTTTTCATAGCGATTAAGGGTTTCAGTTGTTAATCAGGCCCTGATAGTCAAATGGCTGAATGGGGTTAAGAGGCGAGAATTTCACTAGACCAGGTTCCTAAGTCCCTTCGGGGAAAAGTTAACCCTCCCCTCAGAGTTGACTTAGTATTGTAGTAGTATAGCATGGGTCCAGCTAACCACTAGCCGCATATCCCGAGGCTACAGAAAATTATGTGGGGCTATGATAATATTTGACTTCGTAGCCCTGCTGGCTATAGGAAAAGTTACAGTTTAAGATCATGCTCAGAAGTAACAAAGATGCAGATGACAATATCTTTAGGAACTCATAAGCATGACTAGAATGGGTTAACCCTTATGCTGCTGGCAGGGACTTAGGTAGGACCCGTCCTGTCAGTCTTTTGGACAGGCAGTTTCCTAAAAACTCCTGTTTGGACAGGCAAAAATTTCTATAAAGATTTTTCAATTTTGATTTTTGGGGTGTAATAACCAAATATTTTTGTTACAAACCATCTCCTAGGGCATAGCTGACATGTAAATTGCCCTTTTTGACAGACTAGGCTATTAATTGTAGCTGGTATAAGGATTTGAAGTAGATTAATAGCTAAATCTGGACGGGCAGATATTTTGAAATTTTGAAATTTTTGAAATCCTGACTAAGACCCTGGCTGCTGGTGGCTAATTTGGTCAATACAGAATGAGGCAAAAAACGTGAAAAGCAACTGAAACCCTGGCATGTGGGTTCTCATCTGAGAGTACTCAGAGTATCCAATGAATACCAACATGACAGGGTTTAAATGGTTTTCAAAAATCTTTGCATTCTTGTGCTATGGACGAAAGTAGTGTCAGCATTGGAAGGGTTAATTAAAAACTCCCTCCCTACCTATACTTCTATACTTTCACCTACATTCACTCTTTAGTAAGTTGGTGCACCATTCGTTATGGGTCCCCTAGCCAGTAGAAAGGGGTTTGTGTACTTCTGAGTGCATTCATTGCAAGCATAGCTGCATTGGAATGTCACCTGGTAATGATAGCGGTTATTTTCTCTAAATTTCATTTTTTTAAACCGTTTAGAATTGAGTCAGCCGAGTGGTTTTCTATTCTCCACTGTTTAACCCTCACATTCCCCAAGTGCTGTGCTGATCTGACATATATGCAAATTTTATTCTCATACGACTAAATTATTGGAAATTTCGGACCCTATCTTGTTGCGGAGTATGCTTAGAACAACCTTTGTTCAAATGTTTTTGTTTGAATATGAAATTTACAGATTTGCCAGGGCACCAGGATGTGAGGTGAGCGTGATTGGTTAACCCATTCACGCTGAAATATTTCCTCTGAAAATTGTCGTCAGGATCAGCGATACTTTTGATGATAACTTGGTATTTATGAATGATTTTACAAAATATTTGAAGGAGAGTTGTTGAAAGTCTTCTGTTTAACATTTATCCATCAAAAAGATTCCTCACTACGCATTAACCAGGAAGATTTCAGCAAAATTGTCAGGCTGCTTTTTGGCCGCTGCGAGCATGAACAGGTTAAACCAGCACGGACTGTAGTGTTGGCACACCAGTCACAGCCAGCAGATCAACCTGCCAGCTGACGACCTAGGCGATTAATATTCATGAGCTGGCACTGAACCGGAACTACTTTCTTGGCCCGGAAACTCGGCAGCTGATTGGCTGCCTGGGCCTGAGGTTTGACAGGGACTTGTCCATCCATTTTGGATTGGTTTAATGGCCCATATAGCTGTAGAATCCTCTGCCGAACGATGAAGGTTTGACACACTTAGAGAAGGTCTGCCGCGCTTCCAGGAGGATCCATCTGGGTACATAGTTTGGCCGGAGTAGGCAGAGGAAGTGCTTTTTGGAGTAGGTGACAGAATGAAGTTATAGGAACGATGGAAAATACAACCTCATCTGCGGCCTATAAATCCTTGGTAAGAGATTGCGTCTAATTTCATCTGGAAATCACTAGGTGGTGAAAAACCTCGGGCTGAGGAGGACTCTGGCCAAGGTTAGACCTTGGCACATATCTTATACAGCTTCGGGGGCCACTGTCAATTAAGCACTGGGCGGGATAATGGATATGATCAGCCGTATGGATTTTATTCAGGCTCCCCAGTGACCTTGAAGCTGCAATGGGCCGGGAGTGCTAGCAGGGTAGTGCAGGATTTAAAGTCCACATCAACATTCATGGCAGGGTTTGACGATCTCCCTTCTAGTTCTCTGTATCTATTTGTACAGGGTCCTGAGACCCGTACAGTACCCACCCATGCCCTTTGTGTGTACCATACTCTCCTGTAGCCTCCCCTCTCAGTAGCTGAAACATACGAGGTAATGTACGTAACCACGTACATTACATACACGTATCAGTATCGTCCCTCCCCCTTTTCCTGGTTGTGCAGTACAGTGAAGCAGGTCACCGCAGTATTAATTATCCAGCAATGTTTTGCTATGCCAGGAATGTGAGATTTGCTCTGCTGTGAAACGTACAAGCTGGGCCGAAAAACGAGTGGCGTTTGGTCTGGTCCCCAATGTGAAATAGACGTTGTTGGTTGCGGTGGGGGGCTGGGGGCTGTGGGTATTAATTATGAAGCATAGGCCAGCAATATGGAGGTGAGCGGGAGGAGGTGTCGTCTAGTACAGTCTAGTACAGTAGGGAGGTGGTCTTCCTGCTACGTAGGGCTACCATATTGTGCCCCATATCCAACACAGAGGAGCTGGAATGTGAAATCCAGCCGTCCATTTCGTCTCCCTAGTCAGCCTCGTATGTTACTGACAGGGAAATTGACTGGGAAACGCGGTGGAAAATTGTTGATTTTCCTAAACCGTGCCGTTGACTTGTTGGCCGAGGCTGAGTGAAACAGCTGGCAACGGCTAGGGAACGATAATAACAGGGAACGAAATGAAAGATTTTCATTGGTTCCTAAGTATTGATCCTCGTCCCCGTAGAATAAAACCGCAGAAATGAAAACGTGATTTTCAAACCATATATGATTTGGTGCATGGCTGATAGTGTACCGTAATGTAATTGAAATCTATTAAGGCTCCATGTTTAATATGATATTGACGTGTTTAATATTCCAATGAGATTGAACTCTGGGAAATAATATATATGTCAAGATAAACCTGATTCCTGAATTCCTTAATTTGAGACTCCTTTGATCTTTTTAGTCCATATTGACCAATCTGGTTACATACATTATCATGTTGACAGATATAGGTAAAATGAATAAATTGATTGAAATATTGTCAAGTCCCCATTAACTCTGCCTGTTGATATCTATATTAGATAGGGTTGGCTAGTAACAGATAATTGAATTCATATAACAGGTCCCCTCTCTCTCTCTCTCTTCATTCAAATATCCCCAATTGATGCCATTCCCTCCCCCCCCCTTCTCCTTTTCTCTTTACCCTCACCCCCTTCTTTCCTACCCTGCTATATAATTCCAGGCTGTATAACTGATGTCTTACTGTGATTTGATTATAGGCCTTGACAAAATGAAGTACAAGGACTAGTAAATGTTTGTCTTTTTGCCAAGTGTTCAGAGGGCTGGTGAATTTTTTTTGGTATTTTCAAATCTAAATCCTTTTGAATCAGGGCTAGCAAAAATGTATTAGGGTTAGTAAAATATTGTGTATATCTATGGATAGATCCTTGCCCTACTGGGCTAGTGCATATTTTGGGTATTGTCATCCCTGAATTGCTATTGTTGATCGAGTTGATTATGACATTTAGACTTTGACTTTTATTACACACGTTTTACAATGAGACCGCTCAGCCGGAAAAGCCTCATTTATGTGGACCACCTAGTTCCACAAATGCATTCATAGTAAGTTCTCCATGTGTACATATGCCTCACAATACTGATTCTTACAAGGGCTAGGCATGTTTCTACAAATACAGCTTTTGGGACTTAATTGTGGTTTACATTATAATCGTTTGGTTTATTTTGCTTATTTTATTCATTTAAAAAGTATACAGTGAATAATGTAGTAAATTGAGTTGAAGTTTTATTCAGATTTGTTTTAACACTTAAGTGTGCCAAGTGGGAGTACAGAAACTTATTTAGCCTAATTGTAGTAGGATTTCATAATATATTTTTAGTTGAAGTATTATTTTATATGTTCTAACACAGAGGTGAAAATTATGGAGTATAGAGTAGATGGTTAGGTTTTGATTTGTACAATCTGTTGAGAATAAGTCAAACATGAATAGGAAGGTACTTGAATAGAGCTAGATAATACCAATCTGTCATATGATAATGACTTAGAAAGATATTAGCAAAACAATATCGCAGAGTACTCTCAGATGAGAATCCATGTGCCAGGGTTTCAGTCATTTTTCAGGTTTTTTTGCATCATTTTGTATTCGCCACATTAGCCACCAGCAGCATAAGGGTTAACTCTTTTGCCTCTGGAGTGAACATATGGTCTTGCAAATTTGAACATCACCCATCAACAGTGGCCCATCAATAAGATCTCTATTTGAAAAAAATTTAAAAGGTGATTTTCATAGTATTTTTCTAAAAAAACTTTGTAATCTAGACATTTCCAGACGTGTCAGATCTTCTGTTTGCTCCAGATGCAAAAGGGTTAATGCCATTGATCTATATCTGTATTTCTCTCTGTAACCATGTTAATCCCCCTCGGGTCAGAGGAGCTTAATCAGTCCCAGATAATCCCTGTATAATCCAAGCATATTGCTGCTGTATTACATCAAAGCTCATGAGAAATTTCGCAGGAAATCCCCCTCCCAGTAAGTGGTCAGGATTATTTCAAGGTCTTACCCAGCAGGGCGTTTAGGCATCATTTGGACCCCCAAACCCTCAAAAATAAACCTTCAGGACACCCACATTTTTTGTAAGTAATTTCTAAAAAAAGTCATTCACCCCAATAATTGATTTTTATGACACTGTATAAGGATTTAATTTCTTATTTCAGTTAGTAAATACATATTTATGGTTGTAATATGAGTATTCTATGGTCTCCCATGAAAAAAATAGGAAGCTCAGGAATTTTACTACAATGTCCATTTTGGACACTCTGTTTCTATGTACATCCTAGCTCAGACCCTGGCATAGGTCCAGATGAGACTTATCAAGGTTGGGTGGACGATGGGCTGGTACGAGACCTGTGGGATTTAAGTAGAGCATGCTTGGGGAGGCTTGCACTGGGACACACATGGGTGTGGCCAAAAGACCGGATAACAAGCATGCTGTACTATGGGACCTCCGTATCTAACAAGCTTGTTAGTTCTGTATAAGGGGGAGGGGGGGTGGTAGGGTTTAGTTTTAATGGAGGTTGATCTACCTCATTGGTCTTTAGCGAAAATTCAGAAAATGGACAATTCTTAGAAAGAAAATTTAGTTCAGGGCAGGGTATTATATATGATTTAGAAAGTAGTTGTTCATAATTGCCCATAGATCAATTATGGGGCATCCTATAATCAGTACACTCAGATTACAATTATAAACAGTACTTCCTCATCGAAATATGGCATACTATCCTTAAACACTGTCATGGGATTTATATTGAGGTGCAAAAATTAATTATTTTCTTAAAAAATGACATTCTACGAAATTACTCAAAACATTTCTTATGGGTCCCCAGCAGGTGATTTTTGAGGGTTCGGGTGTCCATCATGGTCTTAGCCAATATTTGGAAACAGGGTGTCCAAATACGGGTTTCATAGACTTATACGTGTCCAAAGTGTGGTACAAAGTACATACTACTAATAAAATAAACCCTATATATTTACAGATTTTGCTTTTTTAGGCCAGTAACTGCTTTGTGTGTCTTATAAAAGTGACACTACAGCCTCTACATCTTCTATCTTCTAAGAAAAGTCATCACTGTCCATATGATGTCCAGACGCCCTGCTGGCTGGCAGTTTTGATAAAAGTTTTGTGAGGGCAGTGTTGGGTTCCACAGGCATGTATGGGTTAAAGAAGCTTATCAATCATTAACGTAACTCTTAGCAGGCTTCTGTGGTTAGCCAACTGAATATTTCACAACACGCCCCTTAAGTGCTACAGAGCTTATCTCTACGTGCTCCCTCCTAGCTTGGAAATACTGCACATTGTCTCTCACCACTGCCTGGGTTCGAATCCCGGCCAGGGCATGTGAGAAAGTTACCAGTGATTTGAGGTTAGGCGCTGCCATCTTTAGTGTGCTAGAGACATCAAGCTTATTTATCAACTTTTTTGATACAATCATTTTTCTCCTTCGAAATTGGTATTTGGTATCACATCGAGTACAAGTACCTATCCCCACTCTACCTTCTATAGCTGGCTTGTGTCATAATTTCACCCCAATTTGACAAAAAAAGTGATGATAAATGAAAATAATTCCAATATCATATGCATACAGGAGGAATGTGATTGACATCTATTGTTTGATTATAACAATACTCCTTTTGTTCTTTTGTCTGGCGGGTCACATTTTAACTTTTGTCCTTGCTGTCCCATTATAGATCCATTGTGTGGTGTGGCAGACAATTTGCTTCAGCACTTTTGATTTCTGTTTTTGATGTTTTTATAGCTAGTCATTGAATTATTTTCCTCCGATGATTGGGATGGGGTTCCTAATTAGGGCATAGTGTGGCCTCAATATGAGCTATATGACCTAGATATTTGGTTCACACTGTTTAACCTTCCATGCCTATTGCACTCAATGTTTTTGGTAATATCTTTGTAACCAAAACATTTATTGAATAATATGTGAATGAAAAAAGGTGATCATAACCCAAGCCACATTTCTCTGTCGAAAATGTAATTGAAAATGTAAATTTGATAGTAATTTTTAAATAATTTTCAAAAGTATCCTATGTCCAGAAGAAAAAATATCAAGGTCTCCAAGCATGAAATAATATCCATATCGTGACTCACATAAACATATTTTTCCCTTTATATGAAATTCATATTCTAACCAACAAGACTTCTTCCAATATTTTACAAATATATGCTTTATTCTGGTGATATCTTCAAACGTTTGATTTATACAGGAGACATTTGAAATGGAATTCAAGACAGAATGTGTTAAAGAAACTGTAGTGGGCATTCATTCAAATATTTCTCTCTTAGAAGTATCCAATTTACAAAATATCTGCATTGTTTGACAGACTACAAGGGCATTCTTGGTAAACAATAGTAGACCTGTCTTGCGGCTAATAATGCCGAGATTCGAAAAAACACGCAAAAAAACAAAAACGCTGACGCATTCTCTTGCATCGCTCGTGCACTTCTGTCGAGACGCAACCGCGGAACAGGAAGAGTAATGCATCTCTACACTTGGAAAAATATCAAACGGTTGCCATGGCAACAGCTGGCATCTCCCCGGCGACTAGCCTGGAGGAGATGCTGTACTTGATTTCCACCGTGGTTGAACTTTGATTGAGTTGCGCGGGTTCACGGCGGGTCACCGGTGTCATTGTACCATCCATTATTTAGCAGATAGAGACAAGAATGGGTCAGATCGGGAACTTGTGATCCGTGGTCTACGCGGAAATGTGCAACAAGCGTGTACGATCACTCCCATGTTAATCTGCCCAGTGACAGACTCGTAATGGTGGGATTTATATTCAGAGGAATTCATCAGTGTCCTGTCCAGAACTAATGTAGTTGTTCTCTCTTGTACATGGTATACATATTGTCAGGGAATACATGCATTGTAGAGTTGAGTAATTCCTAATTTTCTCGTCCGGATCTATCGATGTTGGCTATACTTATAGAGTTGAAGAATTCATAAAGATTAAGGTATTCAGTTTATAGTCTTGTATCCACTGAAGTGCTCACACAACCTTCCTTCCGTAGTAGGCCTGTACACATGGATATTCCAGATCAGCTGGCAGCATATAGTGTGCAAGCTCTAAGCACTGCCTTATTAATGCTAGGTACCCATTTTGCAGTTGGGTAGACTGAGGCAATATGGAATAAACTGTCTTGCCCAAGGACAGACCAAAGTGCCCTCCTCGGGAATTGAACCAGCGACCTACTGATTAACCTACAACTAAGCTACTTTGTCCCCCTCTTAAATGTCATGTCTGTAAATAATGTATTTGCCCTATAAGGGGGGGAGACATAATGTTTTTGGCATCCGCTTCCATGTCCACATCCGGCTCTCTGGCCACCTTGACCACTTGATGCCCTGAAGCGGTCTATTCAAAACACTAAAATGGTTACCTTTCCTTAACAGAGTTCAATTTAATACTGCTATTCTAATGTATAAATCTGTCAATGGACAGAGTCCAATATACCTGAAAAATATGTTCCAGTTCTGCTCAGATCAACATGGTCACCTTACAAGATCAAATACATCTCATAATTTGGTTCCTCCACCGATCAAAATTGAGCTATTTAAACACTCATTCACTTACCAAGGCATAGTAATATGGAATTCCTTATCTTTAAATATGAAAATGGCACCATCTCTCTCCTCATTCAAGAAACTATACCTTGAAGAACAATTTTCAAATCTGTGGCCTGAAGAATTGAATGTATAATCCTTAGATCTGAGGGCCACAGCGAAAATCAAATCTTGTATTTGACTGTGTTACCCTCGTGAAATAAAGATCATTATTATTATTATTATTAACATTAAAACATATGAAGAATACTTATTATGATAGCCTAGAAATCTAAGCTAGGGCAGTCGCCTGTGGCTGTAGAAGTGCGTACCTGCTAGCTAACTTATCATTCCCTGAGTGGGAGAGACATTTGTATTTGCAGGCAAATACTGGTCAACATTCTAGTTTATAAATGTTTTGTCCTGAACTGATTTAGTTAAGATCTATAGTAAACATTATGTTTGGGATCTGTGCTAATCTTTTTAGAGCATATATGCAGAGCAGAGGCATTTTCAGTTTGTTTCTGGGTCAGTGTAATTTCAACGCTCTCATATCCTGAGAAACTAATGGCTGTTTGGTATTTCTTTTTGCCATTAAATTTATAATTTCCAGCATTTCTGATATCTACCCCCTTACTCATTAAGTTACAGTCAATCCTTGATTTAGGTTTGCCCCCTGTATGCTTTCAGGTCAGTTCATTTTGATGTCAGGGTGATTTTAGTGTGGTAGGAGTAGATCTAGGATTTCTGTGTAAGGGTTTCATTCTGTGTAAAGTGGGTATGTTTTAAAAGAGTGGTTGGTCTAATGTATTGGTTTTAAGCAAAATAAAAGAAAATGACTTCTTATTCCAGCGAAAAAAAACATTCTAAAGTTTTTAAGATAGCGTTTTTTTTATACAACCACTTACAAATTCCTGCCTAAGGCCCTTTGCATTGCAAAAGAACCTTGAATGGTTTTCTGAAATATGGCAAAACAACACAATGGGCATCTAAAATATGTAACAATAACAAAATGAAACCACACAATTACAGCTATGCCTTTAACCCATTCATGCCTGGAGCTCTACTTAACAGTCTGTCTGGATCCTGGTCCTCCTGTTAACCCTTATGCTGCTGGTGGCTAATTTCCAATACTAAATGATGCAAAACACCTGAAAATGACTGAAACCCTGGAACATGGGTACTCATCTGAGAGTACTTAGCGAGAGCTATCCAATAAATACCAACATGACAGGGTTTTGGATGGTTTTCAAAAACCTTTGCGTTCCTGTGCTTTGGACAAAAGTAGCCTCAGTATTGGAAGGGTTATTTACAGAAAAACTTGACGACAGACAGAATACATATGGCAGCTTAGAACCTAGGCTAAAGGAACCTTGAGCTCCAGCCTATTGATTGTTAATTATGAGCCTTTGGTCCAGACAAGAAAGGGTGCATGTGACCATAGCACTTACCTAGTCATAGTCACATTATCTCTGATCTGTGTCAGGAGTTAACACACCCATTCCCGAAATAGCAGTTTGGGTAATATTTTAGTCGAAAAAAAAAGAAGTGATTCTGAATATCTCTAGAGATGGTTTGATTGATTATCATAGAAGTTCTTAAACTTTCTTTCAAAAGCTTTGCTGAATTTGCCCTTATGAATAAGTTTGTCAGACATGTGGTTTTAATTTGAGCATCAACAGGTTAATGAGACATGGTAGAAATAGGGGTGATGATAGACCTATTTCTAGACGATATGTGAGAAATAGGGGCAGCATGTAAGATATAGGGGAGAAGATGGATGTATTACCAGACAATTGCTAATACATTGCAAATAGGATATTTTCTTTAGACTCTGGGAAGCTCTTAACACATTATATTGAGGATCTCATCAGTGTATTACGTAACCCAATATATATAAACCTTTCTCTTGAATGAAAAGGTACATATAACTAGTAGGAGCAGTTGTTTTGGTGATTGATGGCCTGTAAGTGTGTAAGTGTGCAACATATATAGTTTAATATGAATATCTATATATATATATATATATATATATATATATATATATATATATATATATATATATATATATATATATATATATATATATATATATATATATATGTATCTATATATCTATATCTATATATATGTATATCTATCTATCTATCTATCTATCTATCTATCTATCTATCTATCTATATATATATATATATATATATATATATATATATATATATATATATATATATATATATATATATATATGTATATATGTATATATATATGTATATATGTATATATATATATATTTATATATATATATATATATATATATATATATATATATATATATATATATATATATATATATATATATATATAGATATGTGTATATATAGATAGATAGATAGATCTAGATAGATAGATATAGATAGATAGATATAGATATAGATATATATCAGCATTATTTTTCATTATTTATCCAATTATTCTCAAAATGTTCAGGGCACTGTAGTGGGGCAGTGATATTCTCCTGCTGAGAGCTAAGGTCAAAGGGCAAGGTCGTTGCTAGCCATCGGCAGGCAATGCCCTCCACCTGCCCTCAGCTGGGGAGACCTGGGCAGGTTTCTAGGCTCTGTGAAGCACTTCAAACAGTGATACATTGCAGCAATTAAGTGCAGACTCGGTATCTAGATAAGGGGGAAGCTTTCCAAACTGCACTGCCCTGCCTGGATAACATATACAGTATACCTTAACCCATTCATGCCTGGAAAGCAACTTGACAAGTGTCGTCTGGACCTGTCATACCTTTGTAAATAACTTCGGAATGAAGCATTACTTTGTAAACTATTTCAGGGAGAGTTGTATATAGAATTCTAATGAGCAATTCTCCTTGAAATATTTTCTAAATATTTTGTTAAAGAGATAACAAGTGTCGTCTGGACCTGTCTTACTTTTGTAAATAACTTTGGAATGAAGCATTATTTCACAAACTATTTGGAGGAGAGTTGTAGGTAGAATTCTGATGATCAATTCTCCTTCAAATATTTTTGAATATTTATTTTGTCATGGAGATAACACCAAAATTGTCAGGTGGTTTTGGCTGCTACAATTGAGAGGGGTTGACCCATTTAAGCCTGGAGAACTCTTTGACAAATGCCATCAGAACCTAACATATCATTCTAATGATAACTTATTTATCCCTACAGGAATAGCTGTATGTTACTCTTGAATTCAGAAAGATTTACAAACCATTTGAGGTAGAGTTGCTGGTAAGGTTTTGATTAACCTCTCCCCTTGAAATCATTTCCCAAATAAGCTTTCCCTCTAAGATTGTCAGGCTGCTTATGGCTGCTTGATAATTTTGCAGAAATCTTCAAGGCAAAGGTATAGGAATGAAAATATTTGTAGGAGAAATATTCATCAGAATACATCAACCAACTCTCCTTCAAATATTTTGTAAAATGAATATTAATTTCAAAGTTATTGGCAAGAGTATCAAATAACCAGATGACAATTTCTAGATGCATTCTTCAGCATGAATGGGTTAATCAGGTTGTTTGACTAGTACCAGTATAGGGTACAAAGGCCACCCACTGTACCGGCAAGACTTGCTGCATGCAGTCAACGCTCTAGCCTGGTTCACAGGCCCAGGATTACTCAATCCGAATTCTACCATCACACAAATGTCTGACTTTTCTGGTAATATCTTTCTTATTGTAGCGTATTTAAAAAAATATTTGAAGGAGAAATGTTAGCCAGAACCTTTTCTATAGTTCTTCTTCAAATATTTTGCCAATCGATCATTAATGCTACAGTTATTTTCAAAAGAATGTCATGAATTCTGTCAACCCTAAAAGACTAAGATTTTTTTCTGACCGAAGGAAAAAAATGAAAACAGGACAAATAACAACTCCACTCTAAATATTTAGTGCATTTGTAATACATTTAGAAGTTATTGTCATGACTATCCTGGATCCCTGGGGACAACATTTTATAAGAAGGACTGTAAACATAATTGGGTTACCCATTCATATCTGTAGCAGCCAAAAAAAAGCATGAAAACCTTCAGGCAAAAGCATAGCTAGGAAAATATTTGATGAAGAAATCTTAATCATTACACTATGCACAACCTTACTTCAAGTCCCTCCTGAAATCATTCTTTATAGCCAAGTTACTGTCAAATATATCCTAGACAACAATTTTTAGAAGAAGTAAGTTTTACCCTTATGGTGCTGGTGGCTAATTTGGCCAATACAAAATGATGCAAAAAACCTAAAAATTGACTGAAAACCTGGCAAACGGGTAGCCATCTGAGAGTACTCAGTGAGAGCTATCCAATGAATACCAATATGACAGGGGTTAGATGGTCTTCAAATATCTTTGCATCCTTGTGCTTTTGATGGATGTTTAAGATCTGTTTTACTGATACTGCTTTGGACGAGTTAAGCATGAATAGGAAAAGGGACTTGTAACTAGTCTATACACTGGGGAGGAAGACAGAGGCTGGCCCAGACCTTGAGCCAATAGTTATAAACTACAACTGCTGCAATATTTAGCATGTCACATGAAATACTAACCGGCAATCTGAATGCCTGAGGGCAGCAGGGTCAAGTAAAGAGGGTAAACTGGGGAAACGAAGGAAGGGAGGGGGTTGAAGGGTAAAGCAACAAAATATAGTAATGGGGGACTACTGGGAATCGAGGCAAGTAAAGTAATGATTGGATGAAGCAGTGACCTGGGTTTCTATAGAAAAAGGGGGGCACAATGTTATAAGAGAGAAGGGGAGGGGGTTAAAGGAAAGAGAAATAAGAGAAAGGAATGGGGGACTTCTGGATATTGTGTCAAGTAAAGTAATGATAAGATGAAGCAGTGACGAGGACCTTAAAGAAAAAAGGGGCGGGAGGGGAAGACATAAGAAAGAAGGGGAGGGGTTGAAGGGTAAAGAAGCAATAGATAAGAATGGAGGATAATTGTGAATCAGGGCAAGTGGATTAATGATAAGATGAAGCAGTGATCTGGGTTTCTGTAAAGAAAAGGGGGGCAAAGGCAGGAGGGGGGGGGGGGAGACATAATAAAGAAGGGGAAGGGGTGATGGATAAAGAAAAAGGAGATGGGATGGGGAAGGGCACCACAGACATTTGGTGAATAAAGAATTTACAAGAGACGAAGGATTCACTGATTATATTTTTTTCATTGTGAAGCACTCTGGTACACAAGGCCAGTGCTGATTTCTGCCGGGAAAGATCTATAGGGAATATTGATTAGGTATTGATCTGGAAACGTACAACAGCTCTTAGTTGCACTAGCACTGGGCAGCATAACTATCCATCACTAAAGGACACATGCACATACATGCTTCAACCCTTGTGTATCCACATTGTTGGATTGATTGGTGTTGAGTACGCATTGTAATCTTCCCGAAATTGTAATGGGATTTTTGGCCAATATCCAATACCAGGTTGTTCATGTTTGACAATCTAATGAACTTTTGGTTCACCATAGTCATGTGGCACATCAAAATTGAAGCTTGAATCAAGCACTTTCTGACAGCCAATTGAGCTGTGTAGGGGGTTTAACCCATTGACACTCAGAGTTCCATTAGATAGTATCGTCTGCTACTCTCATACTTTTGAAAATAACTTGGGAATAAAGCGAAAGTTCACAAAATATTTGAAGTAGAGTTGTTGCTTGGCCTCTGATTAACATTTCTCCTTCAAATATTTTCCAAAAAATGCTTTTGTTAGAAAAATATTTCCAAAATTGTCAGGCCTGTTTTGGCCGGTCTGAGTGTGAATGGGTTAATAGATTAGCAAGCCAGGCTCTTCTTCTAATGAATTTGATTATCTCACACGCATATATGCCGGCATCAGATTCTTTAGGTTAGTGTTGCCACAAATGCATTTATTGCGTGTGCGCTATTGGTAGAGTTAAGTACACAAAGGCATATTGGTTGGTGCTGGATGATAATTTCAAAATGATATTGAAATAGAGGGGAAAGAGGCTATTTTGTAAGGAAGCACTTTTTGCCGTTATTAATGGGATTATTAACCTATTAACCCAAATATTTTGGTGATATCTATCAGGCAAACACATAGTCGAGGATATATTTGAATGAGACACATTAATCAGAGCAATGTCAACAACTCTCCTATAAATAGATTGTAAAATGATTTTTCATTTCTAAAATTTTGTAAAAAGGTATCCTTCAAATATTTTCAAGAAGGCTTTTGCTAGAGATATATTACCAAATAGTAAGATCGTTTTTGCCCATCAGAATCATTAATCAAAGCGTGGCAGTTGTGGACACAAAGTGGGTTTAAGGGGGCATCAAATAAATCTCCCATACTGTTAAATATTTTGATTTTATTGCAAAGAATTGTTATCTTTCTTTACTTTTGCTTAAAATCAATGAGGCTGTTCTACCGCTGTATTAAAACTAACCCCACATACAGAAATCCTGGATCCACCCCCGAAATGGGATCACACAATGACAGTTCACGAACCTTCCTTAGCTGCTCACACTATTGGTTTTATTGCCAAGCTTTGTTAATTTTCTTTGGTGTTGCTTAAAATCATGTTGGTAGATCTTTGTTAAAATGAACCCCCCTCATACAAAACGCCCCTCTATACAAACATTGTGGATCTGCCTCCTGTTAAAATGAACCCCCCTCATACAAAACGCCCCCCCCCCCCCATACAAAAATTGTGGATCTGCCCCCTGTTAAAATGAACCCCCCTCATACAAAACAACCCCCCTATACAGAAATCCTTAATCCGCCCCTTAGGAATTGGGCAACGACAGTTATGCCCCATTGCATCATGGGAATGACAGCGCCATGATGGTGCCACTTTTAATTTTCTTGGTTTTGCTTAAAATCCTATAGGTAGATCTTTGTTAAGATTAACCCCCCCCCCCCTCCCCCCAATACAAAAGAACCCCCCTATAATACTGAAATCCTGTTGGGCAATGACAGTGATGCCCCATTGCATCATGGGAAGGACAGCGCCATGATGCCTCCGCGGCTGAACATTTGGAGCAGTGAGTGGAGTATGGGCCGCCGCAGAGCATGTGGCTGCTGCAGCGATGGAATCTGTTCAATTGGTTATGACGCTGTTGCTTCTTGCAACGTGAAAGGATATTGATTGGGAAATTCTGTGGCTGTCGGCCAGCTGTTAGCGTTAGCAAGGTGTAGAACACGCCTACTACCCTCCCAGCCTCCCTCCATCCCTCCCTAGGCTAGTCGTCTTGAGTCTGAAGCAGGGTCTTAACCAGGATTTAGAAACTGGGTGGCCAAAAGATTGGCAATCATAAGATTATTGGGTCAATTGTATACTTGAAAGTGACATTTTATGAAATTACTGGGGTTGTCCTGAAGGGTGATTTTCTAAGTTTTGGTTGTCCAAATGACTATGACTATGGGCTGAAGAATGCAACTTTGTGGATACAGAGGAAGGGTGTCCAGATATTTAAATCCTGGAGCCAGGGTCTTAGGCATGATTTAGAAAATAGGTGCCCAGAATTGGCAACTGTAAATATAAATTTTAGGGCATCCACCAATTCAAGGGAGACCACTATTTACTCTGATTACACCTATAAACATGTATTTACTCATTGAAATATAGCATAATAACTTTCTACATTGTCATGGGAAATAACTTGAGATGAGAAAAAAGTATTGATTGTATTTGACATTTTAAGAAATTACTCTCGAAGTATTTTGGATGTCCATTTGAAGGAGAGTTGTTCATCAAAACTCTATCTAAAACTCTGCTTCAAATATATCACAAATTTATGCTTCATTGCAAAAATATTTCAAAAAGTATGCAGGTCCAGACGACTTTTGTAGATTTTTCGGCATGAATGGGTTAACCCATTCACACTCAGAGTTTCTCTACAAAGTCTCGTCTGCTACTTTCATACTTTTGCAAATAACTCAGGAATAAAGCAAAAGTTCACAAAATATTTGAAGGAGAGTTGTTGTATGGCATCTGATCAACATTTCTTCTTCAAATGTTTTCCAGAAAATGCTTTCGTTAGTAAAATATTTCTGAAATTGTCAGGCCTGTTTTTGCCGGTCTATTTTCAGGAGCAGAGATTTTGCTGGGTAGAAATGAAATAGCATTAAATCAATAGGTCAGCTGTCTCTGGTATCATGGATGACCTTGAGTAATATGGCTGCCTTGATAGAAAGGAGAAGATCACTTCACAACTTAACCTAGTCATGCCCAAAATATGCCCTGATTATTTTGGGAATTACTTTGTTATCGAAGCATTTTCTCATAAAGAATTTTAGGGAGAAATGATGATCAGGACCAAATCATTAACTCTCTTTCAAAAAATATGCCCTGATTATTTTGGGCATTGAAGCATTTTCTTTGTTATCAAACATTTTTTCATGAAGAATTTGAGAGAGAAATGTTAATCAGGACCAAATCATTAACTCTCTTTCAATTTTTTTGGTGAATTTTTACCTAATCGTTAGTTATTTTGAAAAGTATGACAGGTCCAGACGACATTTGTCAAGGAGATCTCCAGGCATGATTGGGTTAACCCATTAAGGACAGTTAACAACATTTATACCAAGAGGTTCAAATACATCTTAATTATATCCTGTGATCCAAAGGCATAAAAAGAAAAATACAATTTGATTTTATAGCGAATTTGAGTGAGGGGAGTTCCTTTTCAACCCATTAGCATTATGCGTGCATACAAAATCTGACAATTTTCAACATAACTCAAGAAATGGAATGATTGATGAAAAAAGAAATTGTAGGGGGATTGGTCAACCTAAAAGTAACAACAGTTTTACATCAAATATTTTTCATAATTATGATTTTGTTATAAAGATATCACCATATTTGTTGGACCGTGTGAACACTGTAGATAGATGTGTAAAGGTTTACCCATTCATGCCTGTAGCACCCAGAACTGCATGACTATTATGGTTATATCTCTCTATCAAGATGAATTTTCAGAAAATATATGGTGAAGCTATGTTAAACAAAATCTACCTCACAACTCTCCTTCAAATATTTTGTGAATTTATGATTCATTCCAAAGTTATTTTCGAAAGTATCTAAGGTCCTGACGACTCTTGCCAAGGAGATATTTAGGTATGAAAGGGTTAACCCTTCCAACTGAGGCTACTTTCGTCAAAAGCACAAGTATGCAAAGATATTTGAAAACCATATAAACCCAGTCATGTTGGTACTCATTGGAAAGCACTTGCTGAGTACTCTCAGAGGAGTACTCATGTGCCAGGGTTTCTGTCATTTTCCAGGTTTTTGCATCATTTTGTATTGGCCAAATCAGCCACCAGTAGCATAAGGGTTAAGGCATTCTGCCGCAAATCAATAGTGTTTGACATTGATGTATCCTTTCTGGCTATTGATTGAAGTGGCAGTGAGGGGGTCAGGCTTGGTGCAGGTGGAAGGGGCGTCTTACCATGTACCAGGTATCCATCAGGACGAAATCCGGGGCAGGGCTTGAAAGTAGGGGGTGCCTGGAGGCCAGGGCTTCCTTGAATTCTCCTGTGGCTCCCTCAAATTTCTGCAGGGAGCCCAAAGATGTACAGGTTTCTATACACAACACCTTTAGGTGGTTGTAGAAGATGCAATTGGCCTACCTGGAAAAATACGTATTTCGAGCCCTGCTGGGTGTATTTCGAGCCCTGCTGGGTGTATAATAACCCACCCAATGTTAAGGCTACTTTTGTCCAAAGCACAAGGATGCAAAGATTTTTGTAAACCATCTAAACCCTGTCATGTTGGTATTGATTGTATAACTCTTGCTGAGTACTCAGATGAGTATCAATATGCCAGGTACGGAGAATAAAAGGATCTTTTCATTGGACCAAGAATCTGAATTTCCAAGATTCAAAATCCTCCTGAGAAGTGTGAAATTTTATTCTTTTTGAGACTTAAATGTATTTGTACAAGTTGGACCAGCAGTATACATCTACACCCAAGATTGAAAATCCTTGTTGGACCCTGGAGAAGTGTTAGGTTTCATTCTTTTTTAGATTTCAATGTATTTTACTAGTTAGACCAGAAATACATAGCAACTCCCCCGTGAATAGTGACACCTCCTAATTGGAAGTTGAATGACTTATGAGCTGATGATCGTGGTCTGAGTTTGCCGGCAATTTGACGATAACTCCATGAAGACTATCGCTCATCGGTCCTTATCATAGCAGAACGAAAAAATGTTATCCCGATCTCTGTGGCATGGGCTTCATTCATGTTCGTTTCAACAGCCTCCTTTCACTAGACACATCTGGTTGCCATATTGATTGGATCGTCATGGTAACCAGGGTGAAGGTTGCGGCGATGAAGCTGGGGATAAGACAGATAAAGTATGTGGGCATCGCGGATTATGTTAACAGATGTTCCTCTTGCTTCATCTTGGGACGAGATCCCAGATAAGGCTCCAGAACTCGCTGTATTATTATAATTATTATATGCTGCATTTAGGAGATTTTAGAGAGGTTTTTTGTATTGCAAAAGGATTTCATTGTGGCACTTCAGGGCTTGAAATCATCCCTGGATTAAATCCCAGATACGACACGAGAAGTCAGTGTATTGGTATTATTATATGTGCTGCATTTAGGAGATTTTAGAAAGAATATTTTGTTGCTTTATTTTTCTATGAAGGAGTTCATTGTGGTACTTCAGGGCTTGAAATTGTGGCTTTATCTGAGATACGACTCAAGAACTGAAATGTATTATTATATATTACATGTGCTGCATTTCGGAGATTTTAGAGAGATTTTGTATTGTGAAAGGATTTCATTGTGGTTCTTCAGGGCTTGAAATTATTTCTGGCCTAGATCCGAGATGCATCCCCAGACGTCAGTGTATTATCATTATTATATGTGCTGCATTTAGGAGAATTTAGAAAGAATCTTTGATTGGAAAGGGTTTCATTGTAGTACTTCTGGGCTTGAAATTATTTCTGGCTTATATCCAAGATAAGACCCAAGAACTCAATGTATTATTAGATGCACTTTCATTTCATATAGGAGATTTTTTGCCATTAGAGTTTTTGTACAGGTGAACTTGGATATGACGGACCACTGTATGACGGATTTCTGCATATGACGGACGATATGCTTGGTCCCAGTCCGATGCATATCAAGTATTCGTCATATGTATATGACAGATTTTGCATATGACGGACCAATTTTCCTGGTCCCATCGAGTCTGTCATATCCAAGTTCACCTGTATTGCGAGAGGATTTCATTGCTGTATCCCAGGGCTTGAAATTGAGGCTTTATCACTGGCCTAGATCCAAGATACAACCCAAGAATTCAGTGTATTATCATTATTATTATTATTATTTTTATTATTATAATTATTATCATTATTATTATTATTATTATTATTATTATCATTATTGTATGTGCTTTCATTTAGGATATTTTAGAGAGAATTTTTGTATTGCAAAAGGATTTCATTGTGGTACACTGGGCTTGACATTGAGGCTTCATCTCTGGCCTGGATCAGAGGTGCAACCCGAGAACTCAGTGTATTATTACTTATATTGGTTTTCGTTTAGATTTTTGTGCCATTAAACCCACTCTGTATCCACAACTCTTATCCCTTTATCTATTACATTACACTCAACTTCAGTGGTTATCATGATATCATGTACTTATGCATTGTTCTTTCTTGTCTTTTGTAGGTATGTATTAGAAAAATCCTCCCTGTTGTGAAGTCTATTGAGGCCGGGTTGGTGAGTCTGTAAAACGTTAACCCATTATTCACACAATGCAAAGATGCTTTCTGACAATTCTTAATCAGAGCTAGAATCCTAGATGAATTTCTAGAAATGCAAATTTCAAGCAAATGATTTTTGAATATTTCACTTCAATGTGAATGCTAGATCATTATTTAAAGGCATTATTTAGTTACTCAGTAAAGCAATGTATCCTTATCCTTTAGAATATTGTATGCCCCCAAAATTAATGAAACCCCATTTTGGGCACCCACTTTCCTGGCTAAGACTATGCCCACGAGTTCTCATTCTAGGGTAGGCTAGGTTCCTATTCCCTAAAAATTGACATCCCCTTCTGTGCTGGCCAAGCAGTGTGGTGTAGTACCAGGTATGGCAGATAGATGGCACCACCTTATTCAAACTGAATAATCCTGGTGAGATAAGTGTTAACTAAATTAACCACTATGGCCACCTAGAATATTTGGTGCTTCATAATAGAAAAAAACAAAACAGAAAAATACATATGGCAGCCTAGAAATCTAGGCTAATTCTAGGTTGGAGATTGCATCATAGCTCACGAGTCCTTTATAATGTAGTGCTCCGCAGGAAGTGCATATGTACTGGTTCTATATACATAGGATTGTGTATCAATGAGTAAACAGCAGTGCATGTATAACGGTACTCATAAAGTACACATTGATTGATACGGTTTGTGGCGAGCAAGGGAACCAGAAACCTTACCAGCTGTTATGAAGGTCAAGGTCACTTAACCCATTCATGACCATAGCACCACTATTTTTGTGATATTTTAGATTTAACTATCTTTGGCAAAATATTCCTTTGAGAAATGTTAATCGGAACTCAACCTATGTGTGTTTATCATATAATTTGCAAATGTATGTAATGTATTATGATGGAGATTAATCAAAATCAGTATCGTTTCATGAAGATATTAAAGTTTCTTATCCCCAAATGTTGGTATATTCCTGTGGTCATAGTTTATGCCAGCAGGGCTTCTGGGTGTCATTTGGACACCCAAGCCCTATAAATTCCCCTTTGGGAGACCCAAATATATATTACATTGTATAAGGATATCATGCCTCATTTCACTAAGTAAATAAATGTTTATTGCTGTAATCTTTTTTGTGGTCACCCATGAAAAATTGTTCTCCTCAAAAAAATTAAACTGCCAATTTAGGGCACCCATTTTCTCAATCCTGGCTAAGATCCTGGAGGCCATTCCCTAATATTTGGTCGTAGGGTCTGCAGCCAGTAGTCACGTAGCCTCTGGCAATCAGGGCGTCTGGACAACTTGTTACACGCCCCTGCCCTCTGTGACACTCTCCACGGCCGGAGGAGAGAAAGTCAGCCTGACCCCTCGCGCTGCCGAATTGCTCATCTCATAACGACGACAACGGCAGCAACAGGATAAAATGGCTCTCTGTCTGCCGCTGCATATTTGAGGAGAAACTGACATCATATAATTACCTAATGACAGGCAGGGGTGTTCATGTCTATGGATCCTGGAAAACAAACAATATGTCTGAGAGCACAGTATTATTAACGACCGATATTTAATTATTGGTAAAATATATTCCTAGTTAGTAGACCATCATAGCATAGGATTTTTGATACAAGAAATAAAAAGTAATTAATGGATTTGCAAAAGTGGCATCCCCTTTGGTTATTGAAGACAGTCTACTGGGAGCAAATTCTTTTCTTTTTATTAAGATTTTTTCTCTTATTTTTTTTTGTAGAAAAATAACATTTGAACATATGTCCTGCTTTGCAGTTCACTGCTGGATGCCAGGATGCTTAAAGCAGTACTGCTGCAGAATGGACATGTCCCAAACTTGTCAATCTTCCCTTACAGAATAAAGCATGCAGATAGAAAAACAAAGGGTGAAAGAACCATATATGCTTAAATTGATTTTTCTAGGAACTTTTCCTCCCTGTCATCCCATTACCTGCCCAGGTACTTTCTAAATTGAGCTTGCCTGAATCTGGCTTTGGAGGGAGGCCAGGTTTGTGTATTAGGCCTAAAAAAGTTGTTTGTTCCCTGTAACCCTACCCTAACAAGTTTTTATTCAAAAAAATCCTTACCCTAAAGTTTTTACTGCCCTCCCAACTCCCAATCAACGTAAAACATGCATAAAACACACATTTTTGAACAAAAAAATAATGCAAATTTTTTTTTACCGACCTACTTACCCTATTTTCTTTTCGGACCGTTACAGGAAATAAACCAAAAAATATTCTAGGCCTTAGTTACTTGGGGATTGGCAGACCTGAATTCTCTCTTGCTATCCCTTAACTACCCAGCCCTCACTATCCTTGACCTCCTTCATGTCAATTTCTTAAATCTTATGCTGCTGCTGGCTGATTTGCCAATACAAAATGATGCCAAAAAAAACGAAAAATGACTGAAACCCTGGCGTATGGGTACTCATCTGAGAGTACTCAGTGAGGGCTATCCAATGAGTACCAACATGACAGGGTTTAGATGATTTTCAAAGATCTTTGGGTCATTGTGCTTTGGATTACCGTAGCCTTAGCATTGGAAGGGTTAACTATCCCAGAACATTTTTGTTAAACCCTCCCGAATCTGGCCTGAGAGGAAGGCTAAGATAGTGTGCAGGACACTGACTTAGCCAGCAGGGCGTCTTGGCATTATTTGGACACCCACACCCTTTAAACATAATCCTAAAGGTCCCCCAATTTCTTTGTAATTAATTTGTTAAAATGTTAATTTCAAGCATATAATTGACTTTTCTCTACCTTAATTTAATTCCCATGACACTATAATGATATTATGCCTTCTTTCATTAGGTAAATTCATGTTTATGGTTGTAATCTGAGTATATTGTCGTCTTCCTTAGAAAATAGGATGCCCAAAAATTTCAAGTCGAAATATGGTCTCTTAAGACAGGTGGTCTCTTAATAAAGAGGCATTTAAACTATAATGTTAGACCAAGGGAAATGAAAATGTGGTCTCTTAATACAGGTAGTCTCTTAATAGAGGTGGTCACTCAAGCAGGTTTGACTGTATTTCCTTAGGATTTTCTGATATGACCCGCATTCACTCCCGAGTCCTAACTCCTACTGCCTCCCAGCTACCGAGCCTACACTACACCTACTCATAGAAGTAGAAGTAGTACAGGATGAGTTTTAAATATAGCTGCAACGCTTCTGCCAGGCTCCCAGCTTTCTATGAAATACAAACCTCTCTTGTTATTTTTAGCTGCTCATGTGATAATTTTAGATCGGGGGAGCAGGCTTCTCTACACTGGGAGGTTGAAAAGTTCACATGCAAAATTGCGTCTTAATACACGTCCTAATCCCTCGTATTTAAGTGGAAATCGTGGATGCAGTGTTGACTATTCACAGGTTAGCTACTAGGCTTTGCTGTGTTTTGCCCTTTTATATATGACCCACACCAACATTATACAAAAATGACATCGCAATGGGGGTAACATGATGGAATGGATCCCCGAGGAAGGACCATCCTCCCGGGGGGGATCCATTCCGTCAGGTTGCCCCCACTGGGATGTCATATTATACCCGATATACCGAACAACCCCCACTAATAAAATATTGAATTTATTGCTGACCATATCATATCAGTGTGGCATTGAAAGAGTTAACATATTTTACGGTAACATATTTTATGCAATCGCAACATGATTTATGCAATCGCGGGATCATGGATGTGAGGGTTGAATCTCC
>OZ012696.1:33224456-33239456 GCA_963942565.1 Maea johnstoni
AATCTCCGGAGAGAGCCTAGGCTGCTGTGACCTAACAGACTACCTGATAGTATAAACCCTGAATCTGGGTTAATTCCCATCCTACAGACCCTAACAGGAGCCGGTGACTTATGGGAAAATCAGGGGTGGCTGAGGACTCTGGTTGCTATGGAAACTTTAGGCTGAGACCTGATTGTTTATCTCAACGTTCTCTGGGAGGGAGGGAGGGAGGGAGGGAGGGAGGGAGGGAGGGAGAGAGAGAGAGAGAGAGAGAGAGAGAGAGAGAGAGAGAGAGAGAGAGAGAGAGAGTGAGAGAGAGAGAGAGAGAGAGAGAGAGAGAAACAGACAGACAGACTGCAGAGAGAAGAGATAAGAGAAGAGAGAGAGAGAGAGAGAAGAGAGAGATGAGAGAGAGAGAGAGAGAGATAGAGAGAGAGAGAGAGAGAGAGAGAGAGAGAGCGAGAGGGAGGGAGGGAGGGAGGGAGGGAGGAGAGAGAGAGAGAGAGAGAGAGAGAGAGAGAGAGAGAGAGAGAGAGAGAGAGAGAGAGAGAGAGAGAGAGAGGGAAGGAAGGGAGAGAGAGAGAGAGAGAGAGAGAGAGAGAGAGAGAGAGAGAGAGGGGGGAGGGGGGGGGAAGGAGGGAGGGAGAGAGACAGAGACAGAGAAAAGAGGATAGTCACTGAGATAGAGATAGTCAGTGGGAGACTAGCCAGCAGCTTGTGTCCTGTCATACCTAAGTGCTGGGCAGTCTTGAATTCCTGTCCTGGCTCACAATATGTCAGCCGGGGTCGAGGGTTCGCATGATCTAGATGGAAATCTAGTGGTAATTGGACCGAGGGATCCACGTCAGCAAATTGAGGAGCAGGATTTGCATGTTGCGTGTCTGTCATGAGTTCAATGGCTCCTTGGTTGAGGTCGAGCAGGGATGTTTGTGACCACTATGTTGAGGAAGGAGCAGATTCATTACAGCTGTTATGATACTCACTAGACATTACCTTTTTCCAGAGAAATTCTGAGATTTCCTTAGAATTCCTTTAACGCTTATTGCTGCTGGTGGCTAATTCATCCAATACAAAATGATGCAAAAAAGATGGAAAATTACTGAAACCCTGGCAAATGGGCACTTATATCTCAGAGTACTCAGCGAGAGCTTTCATATGAGTACCCACACGACTTGGTTCTGATGATTTTCATTATCTTTTGCTTTTTTTGTGCATTGGACGAAAGCAACCTCAGCAGCCTAAGGGTTAAGAAAGGACACAGCAGTTGTTAGGACAACTGACTGGCATTCCCCCTCTCATGAGGAATTCTGAGATTTCCCTAAGCTTGGCGAATTCTAGGAAAGAGACTTTGCAGCTGTTCAGGAAGTTCCCCCCCCTTCATGAGAATTATTAAGGTTTCTTGGGGATAATCTTCGAAATATCAAGGACATATCAAGGAAAGAGACATAGCAGCTTTTAAGACACTGACACGCCATTCCCCTTTCATGAGAATTACTGAGTTTTCCTGGGAAACAGTTCAATTAATATTTTGGTGATAGAACTATAAAAAGCTATACGGACAAATAAGATGTTCCCCTTACCTCTCTGTCTCTCTCTCTCTCTCTCTCTCTCTCTCTCTCTCTCTCTCTCTCTCTCTCTCTCTCTCTCTCTCTCTCTCTCTCTCTCTCCTCTCTCTCTCTCTGTTTTTCGTCTCTCTCTCTCCTCTCCCTCTCTCTCTCTCTCTCTCTCTCTCTCTCTCTCTCTCATCTCCTCTCTCTCTCTCATCTCTCTCTCTCCTCCTCTCTCTCTCTCTCTCCTCTCTCTCTCTCACACACACACACACATACAAACACACATTCCCTCCCCCTCTCTCTCTCTACAACCTTCTGCCCCCCTTTTCCCCACATATAAGTGCTGACCTTTCTGTACTTGGGCTATGATTTAAACCCAGTATTAACTCATGAAATGGACTCTGAAACTGACATCAGCAGGAGCATGCCTACCATACCATATCACTGTTATATAGAAGTAACAGTCATGTGACCCAGTTTTGAAGAAAATGTCTCTGTCAGGTCAACAGATAGTGTTGGTGGGTGTCGCTTTGTCTAACATTCTAGACTGGCATGTGTAGTTTTTCTGTCTTAAAGTTTTCTATTACCAAGCACCAAGTGTTCAAGGTGGTTCTGGTTAGCCAATTTAGTTTATATTTTTCTCCACTAGGTGGGTAGAGGTTCAAGTTTTCTATTACCAGGCACCAAGTGGTCAAGGTGGTCCAGTTAGCCCAATTAGTTTACATTTATCTCACTAGGGTGGCTAGAGGTTCAAGTTTCCAATTACCAGGCACCAAGTGGTCAAGGTGGTCTGGTTAGCCAAATTAGTTCACATTTCTCTCCCAGGTGGGTAGAGGTTCAAGTTTTCTATTACCAGGCACCAAGTGGTCAGGGTGGTCAGTTAGCCCAATTAGTTTACATTTATCTCACTAGGTGGCTAGAGGTTCAAGTTTTCTATTACCAGGCACCAAGTGGTCAAGGTGGTACAGTTAGCCCAATTAGTTTACATTTATCTCACTAGGTGGCTAGAGGTTCAAGTTTTCTATTACCAGGCACAAGTCGTCAAGGTGGTCCAGTTAGCCAATTAGTTTACATTTATCTCACTAGGTGGCTAGAGGTTCAAGTTTTCTATTACCAGGCACCAAGTGGTCAATGTGGTCCAGTTAGCCCAATTAGTTTACATTTATCTCACTAGGTGGCTAGAGGTTCAAGTTTTCTATTACCTTGCACTAAGTGGTCAAGGTGGTCTGGGGCCGACTGCACAAAGAAACTTAAGTCAAATCTTAGCTAAGTGTTTGTCTTCAACAAACAAAAAATCTTACGTCAACAATTACAACAATAGCAATAAAGTTAGTTTTTGACTTAAGTTTTTTTGTGCAGTCGGCCCCAGGTTTCCAAAAATTAGTTTACATTTTTCTCACCAGGTGGGTAGAGCACTCTGTTTGAGTACCTGGAACCATTAGCGATAGGAGGACCATATGGTGCCATCTAAGTCTGACTGCACCAAATTGTATACATTGAAACAATTGCATAATGATGTATTTTTCCTCTGTTGTGTTTTTTTTAAAAGAAAAATCTGACTTGCATCAAGTCTTATACTTTGAAACAATCGCATTATCATTCATTTTTTCCTCTCTTGTGATTTTTCAGCAAAGTCGACCCGTCTATACAAGCAAACGGAATACCATGTCCCCGTCGGCAGCCTCCTACCCTGCCCAGGGCGCCTGGGCAACCTCTTACTTCCGCAACCCGGGCGCCCGCTACGCAGCCCCGCATCCAGCAGCCTACGGTAGCTATGCACAACAGGTAAGGGACAGTTTCAACATCCTCATCCACTCTTAGGCTGAAAAAGTTGTTTGTTTCCTGTGACCAGAAGAAGTTTTTATCTCCCAAACATGAAACTCACATTTTTGAAAAAACATCCAAAAATAATTTTTTTTACCTAAGGTAGCTATACGAAACAGTCCACGGTTTCGACATCCCCATCCACTACCAGGCCTAAAAGTTGTTTGTTTCCTGGGACTAGAACCTAACAAAATTTTATACAAGGAAATCCCTAATTTTAAGTTTTTTCCGTCCTTCCAACTCTCAATGAACATAAAACATGCATGAAACACATTTTTTGAAAAAAAGAAATGAAAATAAAAAAATTGCCTTCCTCCCCAACCTATTTTTTAGACCGTTACAGGAAACAAACAATTTTTGAGGCCTTCCTGTGTTGTTTCTATGATGCCCTTTTGCTTCTTATGTTACTACTGAAAGGTTAGAACAGTTTCAAGATGCCCAGCTATCATTATTACTGGTGTGTTGTTGTTTCAGGATCCTGTTTACTGCTACTGTTACTATTACTGTATTAAGGTCCACTTTAACATCCACAAATACAGCTCGCTGATTTCTGGGAAAATGATAGATTTGATATTCTCCTGCACTTCTAGTAGTAGTTGGCACATGACTAGTCTATCATATACTAGGAATCAAAGTAGTTAAGGCTAGTAGGCTTGCAATACTATTGCCAGACTTTTGTGTTGACAATAGCAAACCCAGTGACCTCATCATCATCATAGAGATAATAAACTGCATCTTCTCTTTTATATTGTGATCTCTTTTATTGAGATAGAATCCCTTAAGTATACTACTGTTAACCTTAGATACCTATTGACTTAGCTTGATTCATATCCCAGGTCACAATACTGGTTTTGCGCTGGTCAAGTCGATCTCTGGGCATGAATGGGTTAAGATCTCTTTCTTTTCATGTAATGCCAGCAGCAGCAGAGGCAGCAGACAAAAATGCGCTGTTGTTGTTGTTTTCGCTCCATGTGTCTGCACTTGGGCAACCCCTGCCTACTTGTGACATCTCATAAATTAATCACTGGCAAGACAAGGGTCCAGAAGATGAGGCACCAGAAACCTTAGTGTCAATTTCATCCAGCAGATGGAGCACTAGACACATTACTGTCAATTTCATCCAGCAGATGGAGCACTAGAAACATTAGTGTCAGTTTCATCCAGCAGGTGGAGCACTAGAAACATTAGTGTTAATTTCATCCAGCAGATGGAGCACTAGAAACATTAGTGTCAATTTCATCCAGCAGATGGAGCACTAGAAACATTAGTGTCAGTTTCATCCAGCAGGTGGAGCACTAGAAACATTAGTGTCAATTTCATCCAGCAGGTGGAGTACTAGAAACCTTAGTGTCAATTTCCTTCAGCAGATGGAGCACTAGAAACATTAGTGTCAGTTTCATCCAGCAGGTGGAGCACTAGAAACATTAGTGTCAATTTCATTCATCAGGTGGAGCACTAGAAGTCTAAGTGTTAATTTCAACCAGCAGGTGGTGCACTAGAAACCTTAGTCTCTATATCATCCAATAGGTGGAGCACTAGAAACCTTAGTATTGATCTTATTCATTAGGTGAAGTGCTAGGAACTACAGAATTGATCTTATTCAACAAGTGGAGTGCTTGAAACAATAGGCTATTTTGTACAACAGGTGGAGCACTAGAAATCTTTCTCTCAACTGTAACCGACAGGTGGAACACAGTATTGATCTTATCAATTAGGCAGTTTGCTAGGAACAATAGTATTGATATTATGCAACAAGTGGAGCACAAGAACCTTCACTGTCAATTTTGTCTAAGAGTATTAGAAATGTTAGTGTCAATTTTCACCAACAGGTGGAAGGTTAGGAATTCAGCAGGTGGAGCACTTGAAACCCTAGTGTCAGGTTTCATCCACCAGGTGGAACATTGAGAATCTTACTGTCAATTTTGTTCATCAGGTGGAGTACTAGAATTTGATTTGATCTGATTTTATTCGGTCTAGTACGATGTATATTACATAGCATTTGGCACACAGACAAATCATATATAAAGGTGACTAGTTCGAGTCATTAACTGCCATGCAATAGCATTCTAACCAGACACAGGATATATACACTAAAAGTTAGAAACTTATTTCCATAGTGGTCCCAGTAACCTTAGTGCCAATTCATTCCAACAGGTGGAGCACTTGAATCCTTAGTGTCAATTCCATTCAACAATAGAAACCTTAGTCTCAGTTCCACCCAACAGGTTGAGCACCTGAAATCGTAGTGTCAATTTTATGTAGCAGGTGGATGGTAAGATGGTTTAGTGTAGATGGGGCACTAGATTCAGTGTTGCCTTTATCCAAAAGTCGGAGGATTAGAAACCTTGTAGCAGTGTTAGTTTTGCTCAACAGGTGGATCACAATAACCTAAGGATTATATATTAAGGTAGCCAAATGTTACATCAGGTAGTACCAAAACTGTCCTAAAGGTAGAGCTGGAGATTTAAAGAATTGACTGCTACCAGCTGCCAAGGCTCACCTATATAGATAAGAGTCCATTTCAATATTAATTACTTGAAATTGATATTTTGAAAAATACCCCATCAAGACATTCGGGTGATCTAGAGGGATGCCCTTAAATACCCATTTGCCTATGCCCCGATCAGGGTGCTGTCGAGAAAACGGAAAATGACTCTTCAAGCACTGGAGGGACATATTTGTCTCGGGTAGCATGGCCCTGTCCTTGACATCACGCGAGTCTACGTCTTGCACGGAAGCCGGCAACACGATTGTATTGATTATTTCGCTCACTGGAATTCCTTTGCTTGCATTGTCTTTGCTCCCTTGAGAGAGAAAAAAATGTGAATTATTAATTGAAAACATAACACGTTGTTGTGTGTACTGAGCTGGGGTCAGTAATGCATTGCACCCTGGGTAAACCCATTGGGACCATTAGGCACCCTCCCTAAGGGTGTTTTGCTATTATACCCAGTTCCATATAGGAATATGTTCCTCATGAGTATTGTCAGATTTATGCAAATTCCTTTCAATTTGGGAATTTTTGCAAGAAATCTGTTCCTAGGGTCTTTTGCTATTATTCCCAGGTCCAAATAGGAATGTATTCCACAGAGGTATTGTCTGACATATATGCAAATTCATTTCAATTCGGGAATTTTTGCGAAAGGATATTGAAATCTTTCTACACTTCTCTGGTATTTTGTCTTAAATAAATCATCTGCTTAACTCAGAGTATTTGATCGTTTACGTATTTATTCTGACGAAAGCAATATTTGAAAAAAAATGTTTGAATGAGGTATGTTTATTTCAACCGCATTCACAACTTTACCTAAAATATTTTTATAATTTTGCTAATCGATACTTAAAATCCTAATTATTTAAGAAATTATCATGCAACTTGGCTATATTTTATGAGATATCTGAGTATTTATAGGTTAAAGAAGCTGTGTGGTGCGAGCAATATATTGATTGAATGCTATAAGTAGGGATTTATACGGTTAAAGGAAGTGGGTTGGGTGGTGCAGGTACTCTGAGCATTAGAAGGTCACTTGTAGAAAAATATTTTAGCACTAAGCTGAATTCTTCTGGCATTCTTACACTGGATTTACTAGGACTGGATCATAACAATTCTTCTAGACCACCAGAAACTATCGCACAACCTCTATAATCATTTATACAGGTGAGTTAGTTATAACAGGTAGGGTTGTAACCAGGATTTAGGAACCAGGTGCCCAAAATTAGCAATTGCAGAACTTTTGGGCTTCCTAGCTGGTGATAGATGGCACTAAGGGTGGTTGATCTGGTCAATCAGAATCTGGAAAGATCTCAATGTGGGCCAACTGGTGAGCAATTTAAGAACCAGAGTTTGTAGAGTTTGCATGTCAAACATCAAGAGATAAAAGTTTATTATTGGCCTAGGACTAGGCTAGGTAGTGACCCGGAACATGGCTATAACAGTAACGTTTATGTAAATACCACAAGTAACCCGAGAAAAGTTGAGGGCCGTTGAAGAAGACAGTGCCCCTTTATATCGTTTAGCGGACTAATTAGTAAGGTACGACAGGTTGCGGAAAAATCCTCACAATGCGCGGCACGTACATTTTCCACGCTCGAGTGCCCCAGTAGTATTCCGCCTTTGGTAAGTTCACGGCCAGATAGGGACGTCCCCACGGTGATATGTCTAAACAGAAGTAAATATGGCGTCTATTTCGGTTGATCCGCTACAATAAATATCCCTTAAAATCTGCGTGGCTGAATATATTTGCAAGGAAATAATAACTATCCACACCCCTCTCTCTGTTGGAGCTCAGTGGCAGATAAGAGCTTTTAATAACCCATGCATGCTTGGAGATCTCCTTGACAAGTTTCGTCTGGATCTATGATACTTTTGAAAATAACTTTTGAATTGATCATAAATTCTCAATTATGGGTTGAAATCCTAGTCACATTTTTCCTTCAAATATTTTCCCAAATATGCTGTTATTAGAGAGTTATCACCAAAACATCGGGTGGTTTTGGCTATTTTGACTCTGATGAAAATTTGCAGTTTCGTTCTTCCGTATTTGCCGCCAGTAGAAATGAGCTTGCAAGTAGATCCCTCTATTTTAGTTCCTTCTTCCTCATTCGCAGCGGATAAAAATCAGTTAGGAAGTTGCGCCCTTTTTTGTAGTTCCTTCCTGATTTTGACACTTATGAAAATCAGGATGAAAGTGATTCTCTCTATTTATGGTTCTTATTCCTTAATTACAGCCATTAAAAATTGCTCCCTCTTTCTGTTGATCCTGTGAGGCACGTGGAGCTATTGTATTCAGGTGTATTATCGTAATCCTTTGGTCAAAATATATGAATATGATATTTATAGGGATGCACCTTTGAATTTTTCTGTGGTACAATATCTGTATTTCCTTAACAATATGATATCTTAACAATATTGTTGATGATACTTCCTGCCTTCCTGCAACTTTAATTTGTTAAATATAACGCAGTCAACTTCAGAAACTTTGCAAACAAATAGCGAACTGCCTTTGTGTGGAGATGTCCAGGTAGCAGTTAAGTCAATTTCATATCGTTAAGCAGTATCGTTATAATTGATCTAAAATATCCGTCCAAAGCATAAAGATTTTTGAAATCCATCAAAACCCTGTCATGTGGGTATTCATTGGATAGCTCTCGATGAGTACTCTCAGATGAGTACCCATGTGCCAGGGATTCAGTCATCTTCCTTTTGCTTTTTTTGTATCATTTTGTATTGGCCAGATTAGCCACCAGTAGCGTTAGGGTTAAACTTAGCCACCAGTAGCGTTAGGGTTAAACTGTAAAGCCTGTTCGGAGATGTCACTGTGACAATTAACCAGTGTCTGAATCAGTGTGAAATTAACGCGCGGAGACATCCGACATCCTCTATTTGGTCAACCCTTCCCTATCTTTATGGTAGCCAGAGAAACCATCTTGTTTCCATAGCAACCAGATGAGTTCCTGTGGCTGCTAGGCAACAGTGGCCTGGTTTATGTAACTAGTTGCTGTGAATAAAAATCACCCTCCTCGCTCAGTGTACCTAATCAGAGGTCTGAAAATTTGTCTCAACTGATTTTTTGAGGGAGAAATTGCCACTGGAGTGATTTAACCATTATATACCTAAAGGTCTCTTTGACTCTTTTAGAATCATGATATTTTTCAAAATAATTTATGAATTGTATTTTAAGGCAAGCTGTTGGTTGGATTTGGTTAACATTCATGTTTAAAAAATCTAGGAGACCACAGGACCTCCAGTTGTTGAATCACCATAGCCCTTTCTCAAAATCAATTTTTAAGTTGTAAGCTATTTTTTTACTGTTTTATTTCATTTTGGAACTGTACAAAGAGGACAACTGAGCAGTAAACAGAGATGCAAGTTTTCTTCAGGGAGCTGTCTTCTTGATGTTGCTGGTCAACCTACTGTGTAGTACTAGCAGTCTTTCTCCTCACTTAAGAAGTGATTCTAGGTGTAAGTAAGTGATCTCTGTTAGTGTTACGTGGAGTCTAAGAGGGCCACACAGTGAACGGAGACCCAGGCCAGAGGTATCCCATATGTTGGGAGTAGTGTAAATATCTGGTTAGTCCCACTTCCCCTGACATGCCACAGATGGTCCCCACTTACACATTGATAAACGTGCTCAGGCTAAATCAGGTATCACTCTCTGAGCCAGATTCTGCTCTCCATGAGAATTGTGGCAGGGAATCATGAAATCTTAGCCCTTATGCTGCTGGTGGCCATTACTAAATGATGCAAAAAACATGTAAAATGTCCGAAACTCTGGCAAATAGGTACTCATCTGAGAGTACCCAACAAGAGCTATCCAGTGAGTAGCAACATGACAGGATTTAGATGTTTTCCAAAAATCTTTGCGTTTTTATTTGGATGAAAGTAGTCTCGGCATTGGAAGGGTTAGTTCAGATTGACATACAGAAAGTAAGAGATTAGTGATTGATTCTTGTCAAACTCTAAATCAGCTACTGTTATTCTTAGTTCTAAGCAAGATATTGAATTTAGAAGTTTGTTTATCATCACTTCTTCTCCTCTGCCATATGGGAGCTAAATTATGACTGTTGGAGGAAACTCGTGGGGGCTATTCTGGATACATGGTAGCTGTTCAATATGTAGATTAACCCATTCACACTCAGAGTTCCATTAGAAAGTATCGTCTGCTACTCTCATACTTTTGCAAATAACTTGGGAATAAAGAAAAAGTTCACAATATATTTGAAGTAGAGTTGTTGCTTGTCTACTGATTGACATTTCTCCTTCAAACATTTTCCAAAAAATGCTTTTGTTAGAAAAGTATTATCAAAATTGTCAGGCCTGTTTTGGCCGCTCTAAGTGTGAATGGGTTAAAGTATGTGTCCATCTTATTCTAGAGCACCAGCTGACCTGCCAAGCTGACCACTAGTATGGTAGTCTTATGAATCTCATTAGGGAAAGCTGCTTTGATCTCAGGACTGAAAAGCACATCACTTAATTCTGAGATTGTTGGTGAAATGAATGTGACAAGTTCTATGTATGTTTTCATTAAACTCACTTAGCATCCTACAAATGTTATTGAGTTCAAGTAGCCTTTCATGAGATAATATGTACCAATATCAAACGATATGTTAATTTTGAAATTTGAGAGACAGGCAGAGAGAAAGAGAGACAGACAGAGAGACAAACAGAGGGGGGGGGGGGGAGAGAGACAGAGAGAGTGAGAGAGAGAGAGAGAGAGAGAGAGAGAGAGAGAGAGAGAGAGAGAGAGAGAGAGAGCGAGAGCGAGAGAGAGAGAGAGAGAGAGAGACAGAGAGAGAGAGAGACAGACAGAGACAGACACAGACAGACAGAGAGAAAGAGAGACAGAACTGAGTGAGATCTGATCCTGTAGTTCCAAGATAGACCACCAGATGTCCCCAGCTGCTAGTATTTTGCCATACCCCGCCTCTGCCCTCTCTGATGAAGCTTCTACCAGCCTATATAGGTCAGCTCAGATAATCAATTTATCCACCCATACAAAGCGATTAAGTGCTGTAGGTATGCATCTTGACAAAATACTTAAAGAGGGTCATTTATTCCCAGTACCAACTCTTCTCTCTGAGGATTGCAACTTAGTAATTTTTAGCTGTCTCCTGTAAGATCCTTTAACCTATTCATGTCTGGACCCTATACATTATCTGGCACAGTCTAGGATATCTCAATAACAATGCAACATTTTAATAAGTATTTAAATGAAAGTTGTTATTCCTGCTGTGATAAACAATCCCTACAAATATTTTTCATATAGTTCTATACTTCAAGAGTTATTCTCGTCTTTTTTGACCATGTGCACTCCACTGATGCAAATGGGTCATGTTTTTTAGTTGAATTCTATGGTTAGGGTCGCTTATCCCATTCATGCCTGTAGAATAGGAAATCAATCTGGGTGGTTTATTCTGTCTAACTTTTCTGAGTGGGACCAAACCGCCTGACTATTTAAGGCCACCTGTTAAGCGAGGCCACCTATTGCGAAGACTGGTACCAAAACTCCCACAATGAAATCAGATATTTCACCTGTTAATAAAAAACCTTAAAAGGTCCTTTTGATTCTTCGTGGCTTTCATAAAGTGGTCTCTTGTGGCTTCTTTTGTATTATTTAAGTCATAAGCAGATCCAGGGGGAGGGTGGGGGGGGGGGGGGGGGTGCACCCGTCACACACCTCGCTTAAAGAGCAGTATAAGTGAATTGATAGAACGATTCACAAATTAGCTCTGCAAATGTCCAACACTACAAAATCAATATCCAGGCTCCATAATCAATATCCCCCCCCCCCCCCCCCACCTAACCTGAAATCCTGAATCCACCCCTGCAAGTAGTGAACATTTTTAAGTACTGTGGATTTACTACTTGTTGATATTAAGGGTTACTTTGTTACTAGCATGTGGTACTCAGTTGCCTGTTGAAGGTACCAAGTTTCAATGTTTTGATACTATGTTGCAAGTTTCTAGAAACTCAATTGCGCATTGATGGTGGTACATTGTTACAATTTAGGGTAGTATGTTGCAAGTTCTTGAAACTCAGTTGCAAAATAAGGGTACATTGCTAATTATTACAAGTTTTTGGTACTACAGGAATTCACTTCCACTATTGATTCACATTGTATACTAGGTCAGTTGGAAATACTTTCACTACCCCCCTTATGTGGCAATTCTGTGAACTAAATGGCCAACAGTAGGCCACAAGTCCCTATGTAGTATAGGTGCAGGCATTCATATATAATAACGTAAAACAGAGTAGAGCCTTGTAGCTAGGCTAGGTACTCATGATTTATCCTTAATTTGGCAGTAAAAGTGACTATGAATGTAACTCCAATCCAATTCCTCTCCAACCACTCCCCTTCCAATCTGATATCAACTGGACTAGTGACCTTTGGCCCTAAGAGGAGTAGGATCATATTTAGCCTAGCTACAAGGCCCTACTCGTTTAAGTTTATTATATACAAATACCTGCACCTGTACTTCATAGGGACTTGTGGCCCACTGTTGGCCATTCAGTTCACACAATTGCCACACAAGGGCTGTGATGGAAGTACTGGCCTATTTTCAACTGTTCTCTCTAGTATACTGCAGTGCCATCTATCCACAGGAGACAGGCTAGATCATATTGAGTATGTCGGGCCATGGAGACTAGTAGGAGGATCATATTGAGTGTATAAGGCTTCTGATACCATTGTTGTCGTTGCTAAGTAAGTATGGATGTGTGGACCAATACCTTATAAATATCACATTAGGCCCCTTAACCCTTCCAATGCTAAGGCTACCTTCATCAGGGAAGTATATTTCATTCAGAGCACAAGGATGCAAAGATTTTTCTAAACCATCCAAATCCTGTCATGCTGGTATTCATTAGATAGCTCTCGCTGAGTACTCTCAGATGAGTACCCATATGCCAGGGTTTCAGTGATTTTTCAGCGTTTTTGCGTCAGTTTGTATCGGTGAAATTAGCCACCAGCAGCATAAAGATTAAGCTGGTTTTCCTGTTCCTTATCCCAGGACAAGCATTCTTCATCACTGAAATGTAGTGCTGATTATAGCGTTAATTTCATGTTAATTTCACCAGCTGCTGCTACTTGGTAATTGCACTTATGTGACATAATTTCAACCGCACATTCCTGAGGCCATGTTTTATTTTTCATGCCTAGTGACTCTGTGTCGACTTCTTGTTTTTGGTTGTAATTTGATCTTTTCATTTCCGTTATTCAAGTGAATTGTTCCAACATTGGTGATATTGTTAATTTCAATTCAACCATGAATTCCTGACACAGTATTTCTTGCCTAGTGTAGTGAATTCTTCTAGGTGGTCCTATTCAATTATCTAATTTTCACAATTCTAATAAAATGTATAGGACATTTTAAAATTTCAGCCTTAGATATCTAGATGGTGACTTCCTTTTTGCAGTCTTTCTACTTTTATATAATTGAAGTTGTTTTTGCCAAGTATCACTGATAGTTTTACCCACTCAACTAAAGTACCCATTAGTGCTTTCATCCAGCCAAAAGTAGCCTAACAATTTTGGTGAAATCTAGGGAAAATCATATTTGGGAAAAGATTTGAAAGAGAAATGTTAAACAGGACACTACCATGAACTATTCTGTGAATAATTAAAAAAAAATGAAATATGATCAACAAGAAAAAACAAATAAACTGTCCTTCAGATATTTTGTAAATTATTGTTAGTTATTCTTACATGGCTATTTTAATCATTAATGGGTTAATTTTACAAATCAAGCTAATTGTTCTGTGCGTCTCTCTTTTCACACCTTGTGTTGTGACTTCTTTTTTGCGCCGCTATTCAACTTTTTTTTTCATTTTGGGAATTCAAGTGAATAGTCCCAGCCTCGGTGTTATTGTGCCCTATGAACTCTATACACAGGGGCTCCACACTGAAAGAATTTAATTCACAACATCCGTCAGCGAGCTATTTAGATCGCCTTCAGCTATTTCAACTCCCGGTATTCAAGATCAATTACATTTCAACTTCTCGCATGTCTAGCCGTTTAACATATAAAGAGAATACTATACTCAGTTTGAAAAGCTGTTTGACTAGTTATTTAGCCAATTTCTCTAAACAACTTGTACTAGGTGCGTATAACCATACAGATGCCGTAGTAAAAGATTTTCTCCATTGACAATTCAGTTTCTTTTATGAAATGCATTTGTCAGACCTTCATTTCTACAATTTTGCAAGTACAACTATTATGCAGCTTTCCTCTTCTGAAAATTGATATTCATTTATAAACTCATTGCCTCTGCAATGATATTGCTATTATTGATATTAAAGTACCTGAGATATCTAGAATGCTATGATTGTAAACACTGGTGTTTCAGAGCTTTACAAATTGCCTATAGTCAGTTGAAAAGGACAGGCCCATACTCTTTGGGCAAGGTCCGCCAGTCAATAGATCAGTAGCACTGAAGTGTGTTCATATGTGTATACAGGGACTTAGCATGCATCCGGCCAACCTGTCTTTTTGAAAGGCAGTGTACTAAAAAAATCCTTTTTGGAGAGGCAAAAATCTTAATGAAGAATTTTCAAATTTTTGGACTGGCAAAAATCTTTATCAAGAATTTTTCAAATTTGACTTTTTTGGGATAATAACCAAATATTTTCCTAACAAACCATATGTATTATATGCGTGTGTGTCATTGGAAGGGTTAAGACCAGATAGGCCACACACCCACACAGACACCAAGACCACTGAGCTGCTCAGATTGCTTAGAAGTCACTTATATAACAAGCTGCCTGCCCCCTCAGCCACTGTGTCAAGTGTCTGGGGTGCCTGTGATTTCTATGTACCTTCTTATCGCCCCTGGCTGTACTCAAATAACTCAATACTGCTCGTCCTCCTGCTGTACGGCACAAATGAACGCAATGACAAGTTCAGCTCACATGTCACATCACTGGTACAATAACCAGTCAAAGTCGTCCTCCTTTTCCTCCTGCTCCTTTTCATCCTTCTTTTCATCATCCCTCCCTCCCTCTCCTTCTCCCCGCCTCCTCCTCCTCCTCCCCTCCTTCACCTCCTCTTCCTCCTCCACCTCCTACCCCTCCAACATCTTCGTTTTTAGCCAAGGCTCTCAACAATAGGATCTTGGTTCGAGTCTATGCCCTGGCCTAGTGGTTACGAT